>OMLF01010601.1:0-12381 GCA_900302615.1 Holocentrus rufus
AGTTATAAGATTGCTATTGTCGCACAGTCTAAAGCCCACTTTACCCGTGTTTTTCTGCACCATGAAATCCTAAATTCACTACATCCTGCGAGTTCCACTGAAACTAGAGGTGGGCAGGGTGGACTGGGAAAGAAGTTTAGTGTGGAGTGGTGGTGACTCTGATTTTCAATTTAAAAGCATTTAAACTGGCAGACAAATTTGCAAAATTTGCCAGCGCGGATGGAAAATTTCTGACTTCAAGGATGTTCACTGAGACCTACAGATGAACTATTAACTAAGTGAAGAACGCCCCACTCCACAGTACTTCACAGACAATACCTCTGGTGAACTGGAATACACAGTACAATGTATAAATAAAATGTTATAATGTTATAATCTTTATTGAAAAGTTGAATGAAGAGTCTCCTGCAAACATTTATGACCCAGAAGAATGTTGCTTCTAGCCGACGAAGATGGGGGTTTTGGTCCCAAAAGTGTCAGCTGGGGTTGTGGTTAATGTTACCATTTGCAAAGAAAGGGGAGAAGCGTGAGAGACAATGGCTTTGAGATCTGCAGGCCTTTATAGCTGGCTACAGTATACCAGTCCATTTCCCTTTGTTCTATGCCAGATCGCCTCTTGTGCATTTGCCAATTATATCCTGTTTGTAGACTGCCTGGTAATGTATTTGCCTCTATCCAAACCAGAAGCCTCCAGTAGCCCGACAACATCGCCTTTGAAAGTGTCCTGACAGGATCTGACAGCATCATAGTCACAAAAACAGGAGGCTGTCTTCTTGCAAAGTGTGGGCTTACTTATTTTGCGCACTTTTCCGATCTTTGTTCCAGACAAAAATGAGCTAGCACCTATGTATGTTGGATAAAGTTAACTTAATTTAAAATATTTGCAATTTTCACCCATGGCTCTTTTTCATTCAAGCCCTTGTAACTTGACAAACATCATAGACAGGCTGAGATAAGCCTCGTGGACATCATTAAAGTTCAATGCGGTTTCCAGCCAATAGCAGTGCTTAAGAGGCTTGGTGTACCCACGTGTTGCTGAAATAGAGGCAAACACCAGTTTTTTTTTTTCTTTTTTAACCCAAAGTGGCACCCCTTCCTTCACTTGCTGGCAAGTTCGGCAACATCCTCATTGAAACTACTGGCTTGCTGGCATCACTTTCTGTTAGAAATAGGTGTAAGTCTGATCTACCCTCTTGCCTCTCAATTCTTCACCTCTTCCTGACTGTGACTCTGTTAGCAGAAGCAGAACGTTATAAGGTGGGCGTTTCAATCAAAAATTCAAAATTTAAAAGCCAAGGGAATTTGATTATATGTGGGGAAGTCTGTAGTACCCCCATATGATTTGCAAAATGGTTTGTTGCAATGTAAAATGAGGGTGAATTGTACCTAAATGGGCCAAACATTCCAAACCACTGTTATGGTCCTTTAACTTTGCAGCCCCTAACACATAAAGTTTATGACATTTTTTCCTGCTGTTTTTATTTACTATTAGTGCCACAACTATCTCAAAGGAAGTGTGGCTGTGGGCTTTGTTTACCAAAATTGCCATGTAACCCATTTATAAGAGGCATATCACTGTCATGTGATTTTTAACTGTCACTACGTAGCTCTACCAGAGGCCCTCTCCCAGGGAGAGACAACAATCATTGGTCTACATGCTCGCACGCCACAGGCTCTTTTGTTAGAACGGAAGTCCAATAAACAGCTTATAAAATTTTATTTATTTAGTTATTAATGTAAGATTATTTTGGGGGCCTTTTGCTTTATTTGATAGGTATAGTGGAAAGAGAGTAAAGACAGAACAGCAAGAGGGGACAACATGCAGAAAAGGACCTGGGCTGGAATCGAATCCGGGCCACTGTGCTCAATGGTGCAAGCTCTATTATGTTCTAGGCTGTATATATGCACAATATTGCATGAAAGCTGCAGTGCAACAAAGAGAGAAAAGGATATTTTAACAATGTGATTATGTGCAACATTTCATGCATTCTCATGGGTTATTAGGGTAAAGTTACTTAACTTCAATTAAGTAACTTTACCCAACATAGGTAGGTGCTAGCTCATTTTGGTCAGGAACAAAGATTAGAAAAGTGCATAAACCTGCAGCTCTCCCTGAAGCAGGGGCATCATAGTGGGGGGCAAAGCGGGACTCTTTGCCCAGGGCCCCAATGGGGGAGGTTGCCGTCGAAAGGCCTGAAATAAAAAGGTTGTTTTTATTTTGTTTTATTTCTAAGTAATTAGTGTCATAACTAACTTAAAATTGGCTGAATAAATCGGATGAGAGACTTAACTCTGTATAAAAAAAAATAGTGGAGGCTCTCTGAGGCCCCTCTCACCCCTTACAATACATAATGGTTCAGTCCGCCCCTGCAGCTGCAGGTGAGCGAGGATGCGTCTCTAAACCAGGTTAACGAGCGGAGTGGCTGCTGATCAGGTAGAGTAGAGACATGTCTTTCCCCAAGAAGGCAAAATCAGGGAGACTTAAAAGAAAAGAAAAAGCAGAAAGGGAAAGAAAGCAAGGTGAGGGAAGACAACTCCTGACTCATTTCTTTCAAAAGAAAGGTGAGCACAGTTCACAGCTAACACAGTTCAAGCTAATGTCAGCAGTTGTAAAGATTGAAGTCAGACAGCCATGAGTCCAGCTCAGTTTCAGCAGCAGCAGGTTCCTCATCCTCATCTCATCCCTCATTAAGTGGTGACTGAAAGTTTTTCTTACAGGTAATAATTTCACATTGACGTCGTGGACCTCGCGGTAAAACAGTTCAAATTTGGATATTTAGCTCCTTTCCCAGTAAGCTAGCATGACATGTTTGGTATCAGTGGATTCATTTCAATTTCAAAATTTCTATGATGCTTATAGCTTAAAAAAAAAAACTAAGCCCGTGACGACTTTCAGAAGATAGAAATGTCAATGCCAGATGATCCACCATCATTTTCAGAGGGTTAAAAATAGGCCAAGAAAGCCAAGAACTGAGGTGGAGAATAATTCCAACTTTAAGATCATGGTGATCAGTGAGGCAGAGTATAATTAAAATGAAAGTGTGGTTCTGTTTTTCACATTTGGATGGTTAAATTATGTTAGAAATAGACCTACCAGTAAGCTGCAGTTAAATTTCTGGCCTTATTCAAACAAGACAATTTCCTTTAAAGATATATGTTATCTTGTTTTTTTTTCAGTGTGTTACTGTTACTGGTGCATTGTAGTCAGATTTAATTCTTTTCTTAATAAAAATAAGATTTGGTCTTCAAAAAATGTTTCAAAAGGAGAAAAAGGGGGTGTCTCATAATCAAAGTCTATATGTTATATTATAAGCAGGTTAAGAGGTTATGCCAATCCTGTATCACAACTTGCTAACACTGTTTAAAGCTGAACATCATGAACTGCATGACCCTCAGTTTCAGAGACAGCCAGGGAGAGTGGAGCAGCAGCAGGTTGTATTTTTTGGAAATCAGAAGAGTAAATAATGACCATATAGCCTCATATGTATTTTTTCACCCCAAATGCCCCAATGCCACCACCTGTGAGTCTACAGTTTTGGAGATAAATTAGACCTGCATGCGGGACTACAAGGGAGACAGTGATCAGTAACCAAATAACTGTCACGTTGTTCTTTTCACGAATATGGGAATGATAGTCAAAAATATCATTAAAATAGTGATAGTCGTAATGAGACAGTAGTTTCAATGAAGATGTTGCAGAACTTGCCAGCGAGTGAAGGAAGTGGTGCCACTTTGGGTTAAAAAAAAAAAACTGGTGTTTGCCTCTACTTCAAGAACACATTGTGGATACACCAAGCCTATTGAGCGCTGCTGTTGGCTGGAAACTGCACTGAACTTTAATAATGTCCACGAGACTTATCTCAGAAGTAGAGCGTCCGCCTGTCTATGATGTTTCCAGAACAAGTTACATGGGCTTGAATGAAAAAGAGCCATGAGTGAAACCTGCAAATATTTTAAATTCAATCAACTAACTTTACCCAACATAGGTAGGTGCTAGCTCATTTTTGTCAGGAACAAAGATTGGAAAAGTGCGCAAAATAAGTAAACAGCGCCCCCTTAAGTAACAGCTTTTTTGAAAAAATGGTTGATTACATAATAAATTGAACTTGTTGCAACATGTTCCTCATTACATGATAATTATGGAGAGAGCCACGATGAGCCTGTTAAGAAAATAAGGGTCCTTTGTGGCAGAATGGAACTGCAACTGTTGACAATCTTGAGAGATGGTTTCCTGATGCCAAGTACTTGAAACTGCGCATGGGATTCACTTTCCCAGTCCTGAAAGCCTTGAGTCTCATATGTCCTCTTATCTAAAAATGTGTGGCTCTGCAGAGGCTGCTGTTAGCGGAGATGACAGCCAGTTACAGGTAAAAGTCATGTGACAGCTCCTGCGAATACAGTACCGAAATAAGTTTTCTGGCTGATCATTGATCATAATAATATCATTTTTTGGTGTTACGGCCAAAAATGTTTTATATCTACTCTTCACTCATGCACATCAGTTCCCTATCGGGGAATTGCAGGCGCATATGAGAGTCTGAGCGTGTGCCCTAGAGATCCGGGTGAGATGGAGACCTGACGCTTCATGGTGCTGCCTTCACATGCTGCTCGTAAAATCCCCACCCTGGAAGTGGTACATATGATTTATTTGCGCATTCATGTAGTTTTGCTTGGAAATACCAATCAAGTAGACCCTGTACGTATAATTTTGATGGCTACATCCTAACTTAAGAAACGGGAAAAGAACTGTTTAATTCAGCAGCAGAAAATGTTAATTACCCATGTAATTGATGTTTTAAATGAACCTATTAATAAATATATTATGTTGTAGGCTGTACATATGTACAATATTGTGTGAAAGCTGCAGTGCAACAAAGAGTGAAAAGGATATTTTAACAATGTGATTATGTGCAACATGCATTCTCATGGGTTATTTGGTTTGCTTTGTAGCAGAACCAAAGAAAGAGTCTTTGTGTGTGTGTGTGTGTGTGTGTGTCAAATCTCCATGTGGCCTTAAGCCTTTGAAGCACACAAAAGTTAGGGTTAGGGCTTACCTACTTAATATTGTGCCAGCCTTAGGAATCACTACTCAGTGCAAAATAACTTTTTAAGAACATAGAAAGATGCAACCATTGTGGAATGTCAATTACGCTGACAGTAAAGAAATCAGTCATAATTTCTGATGGGAGTTCTGTGCTGTCCCTCCCACCTTATGGGCATCAAACACCGCAGCAAATTTCGACGGCTCAGGCAGCACGTGAAGGCAGCCTTGGGGAGGCTGGCCGGTGATTTTCCATTGGAAGTCGTATAAAAATCCACCGACGCGTCCAGCCCTCAGTCGCTCACGGACACCGGAGGACACGGACAAGAGAAAAAAAAAAAACGAGGACAAGGGACAAACAGGCGCTAAAAGGACATAAAAGGACAAAATAGACAAAACTGTACCAACTGTCAGCAAGCAGGTAACGGAAAAGCCATTCTCCACATGTAGCCTACACCTAGGTCTGGGATGGACTGATAGTGCTGGTCTCATTGGGGGTTCAGTGATTAAAAAAAGAATACAAAGTGTTCGGATTATTTATGTGACATCTCACTTTACTGTGTCTTAATGAGAGTCTGAATAATACGCGATTTTTTTTTTTTTGGAAGAAATGAATTCGCTGTAACCTAGTCTATTTGTTGTCTGTCTTGGTGAATGTGTGCTCACACGCAGGGGATGTTTTCTCGCCGTGCGCTTTTGTTGAAGCTGCGGTGCAGAATTTATTAGGAAACAGGCTGTTCTTCTTTTCTTATACCGTCCAACTGATATCTCTCTATCATTCTTGCGTCAAGCGTTTATGGCAGATGAACTGTAGCTAATCTCTTGGTAATTTAAATGGAGCAGTATTTTCCATTTCGTGAGGTGCTTTTTTGTTTTTATGATGTACAGTTGTCATTCTGTTTGTCCTCCAGATGTGCGTTTAGATACATTTTTTAGTTGTTTCATTTTAATTTCGTGCAATTGTCAGGACTACATAGTTTTTGTCTTCATGCAGCCTATTCGTGTCTCTTTTTTAGGATATTTGTATTTGGGGGATATTTAATTGCTCCTTTTTGTCTTTTTACGTATTTATTTAGTTTTACTTTGTTTTTTTTATATTTTGCATTATACTAATTCATTGTATTTTATTAGTTCCGTTGCTTACTGACTAACGGAAAAGGGAAGTGAAGCAGCCTCGAGCTGAAAACTAGAAGGCGGAGATGCTCGCGAGGCGCACGTTGCACACCGCGCGGAGCTTGTCAGCACGAGCCCTCTCTCTCTCTCTCTCTCTCTCTCTCTCACACACACACACACACACACACACACACACACACGCTGCCCACCCCCCTCTCTTCCTCTCACTTTCTCGGTTTTCGAGTCTCTTTCGAGTCTCCTCTTCTGTCTGATGTTCTCTCTCTCTCGCTCCCTCTTTCTTTGTCCCTGCGTCTTTACATAATCGCGTTTCTCCATATTGAGGTTATATAGCTGTTAACAGTTCAATGAATACAGCGTACTAAACGTCCTGATGATTTCAAATGAATGTCACCTGCATGCAGCCTGCACGGGTGTTGGTATGTATGGAGGGTATGTTTCATTGGATATCCTTTGTAAGGTTTGGCTAGCGGTGTCTGGTGAGTTAATTTATGGCTATCATCGCGCCAGCATCATGAGCAGCACCGACCAGTGTCACTGGAGGTTGTCCTCGTCACATCTGAGTTTTTTTCCGTTTATCAGCCAGATGAACAATGCCGGCCTGTTGTGTGCGAAGGGAGCTCTTCCATTTTGTCAATGTTGAAGCCTAGGCCTGGAGGGGATTAAATCCCATCGTGTGACACAGCATTACCCACTGCTAGACCTCCCCCTACCCTCCCACCCATACCAGGTTAGGGTTTTAGGGGTAGCCCCCAATAAATCATTATAGTCCCCAAATGTTCTCATACTGTCTGTGGCACTTAAAGGATTTTTTTTTGGTATGCTATGTTATGTTTTTGCCATGACATGCACACGCTATGGGTTCTCATACTATTCCCATAGTGTACCAGTTGTACTCTATAGTGAGTGACCTTATCATGCAAAAAAGGCCAATACTGAAGCTAATAGCCTCTGTGTTGTACCAGTGTAACATTTTTGTTGACAAGCGTTTCTCAATACTAAGTTCTCCTTTTTAAAACTCTTAAGTAAGCATATGTCAGCAAAACTGTGGTTCATTTTTCATTGCTTTGACACTCAAAAAGTGCATTCAGTGACTGCATTTTTTTCTCTCAAAATTCTTTATTTCTCATTCGGTCTTTGCTTACTGGCAAAACTCAATGTAAACTCCCAGCCCAAATGTGTGTGAACTCTTTTGCACACTCCTGCATTCAGTTCCACCCCTGATATGCATTGAAGACAGTTGAAATCACAAATAATACACTCACAATGCAAGTGGCGATAATGTTAATAGAAACAAATGGTACCATAAATGAAAATGACATGTTTCCTATACACCCTCGCTCAAAATTAATAATAAATCAATCAATCAATCAATCAATACAAATGAAAAGCTAGAAAGCAGAGAATTATGAACTGGCTTTAATGATTGACATAAAATCATAAAATGCTGCAGCTGCAGTTCTGCTGCTGGTTTGTGTTTTTAGGTCATTGTGTCCTGACTGACAAAACGCTCTGACAAAAAAACACTGCTTGTGCTTTGGTGGAATGATTTGATTGTCAGTGTTTTGGAAATTTTTATGCATGTGCTGCATACTGAGAAATGCCTGTAACCAAGTGTAAAGTAATAATAATAATAATAATAATAATAATGATAGTAACACCCTAATATGAGGACTCTCCTTTCAGAGCATGACCGGTGTGCAGTTTTTAGAGTTTTAGTTTGTCATGGTGGAGTAGACCATCATGAGACCAAAACTCATCGTGGCTTAGAGTCTTTAAAGCAGACTGACCCACTGAACTTGTTCGGCTGTCACAGTATGTATGGAGACAGTGTTAAAGAAAACCACATTTCAGGGCAACGACTGGCCAATATCTGGTATGTAATAAAATTCCAGTATCAGCCCCGATAAGCTGGTATATAGGTCTAAGTGTAGCTGCTAAACTACACACACACATGCACACACACTCCTCCGTTAGTGATACACAGCAGCGTGTTTCAGCTGTGGGCCAGGGTTTTAATCTCATCCTGACTGCAGCAGAGTCAACAGTGAGCTGCTTTGTTTAAAACGACAAGACAGAGATCGGCATCAGTGGTGTGTGTGTGTGTGTGTGTGTGTGTGTGTGGGAGGGAGTAAGTCAGTAATTGAAATAGTGATTGTTGAGTCCCTGATTGTCCCTGTTTGTTGATCTGCAGTGTCTGTGTTCATTTGTGGATGGCGAGCTTGGCTTTGTCTCTCTTTGTGTGAGACAGAGACAGAGACAGAGACAATGTGAGGCAACATTGTCTTTTCATCATATGATAACACTGATGTTACAGAATGAAATGTCCTTGAGAAGAGCGAGAGAGAGAGACAGAGCGAGAGTGTGTCATCACACACTGATGACATTTTAAATTGCAAATACAGCACACACAGACAAACACACCACTGATGAGATTATACAGGCTAAGGTTTATTTAGTTTCTGTGTGTGTGTGAGTGTGTGTGTGTGTGAGTGTGAGTGTGTGAGTGTGTGTTTGAGAGAGAGAGAGAGAGTGAGAGAAACAAGACACAGTCAGCAGTTGTTATGACCACATTAACATTGATCAGAAGAGATTGATTGATCAGTGATTCCTTCTTGTGTTCTGTTTACTACTTGAAGCACCCATTTATACAGCCATTAACATGTTCACACACACATGCACAAACACACACACACGGCTATAATCCTCAGAGTGCAGAGACCTGCAGAGTTCAGATTAGTCCACAACCTGTCTGTTCATTTCAGCCTCATCTCAGCTTAGTTTCAGTCAGCGATGACAACTGTCACAAAATGGATATTTATTCATATGTACATTTTGTAAATGACTGTACTCTTAAATCAGAGCAGTTTTGGATGTCTGGAGGAAAATGAAGGCCTGATGTGTCATGTGGCATTCACAGATCAGCAGAGTGGCAGCGACACCCATCTGCTGTGAAAATGAAAGGAAAACTTAAAATTCTTTGCTTTAAAAGAATACTCCACATGTTGGGCAAAACACACTTATTTCAACTTAGCCCAGACTGAGACAAGATGGTTCAGTTCCTGTGGGTAGCGTTTCATATTAGCTTAGAAGTCATTAGCCTAGCTCCGAGCCATGTATGTTGCATGACAGTGACTGGGCATGGATGTCACACCTTCTAAACACGACATGAACCACAAGAAATCGCACCCTGGGGCCTAACAAGAGCAGCATCCTGGTCCCGCTGACACCCCACCCCCTAAATGAATAAATGATAATAGTAATAATAGTGGAAAAAATAAACCTTACAGCAACTCTGAAGCTGCCTTATTCTCACAATGTATCATGTATTTGAAATACACATCTTGGAATTAAAAAAAGGCTTTAGTCATTTTCTAAAATGACTTTTTCTTCATATATTTCAAGACGTATTTAAAATACACATGATACATTGTGTAAATAAGACAGCTTCAGAGCTGCTGTAAGGTTATTTTTTCACTTTGATAGAACTAGGCTAATGACTCCTGTAGAACTCAAGTCTTTATGCTAAGCTAACACAAAATGTTACTCATAGGAACTGAACCACTGGACATACAGAGGCGGAAAGAGTTCATAGAACAGGAACTTTACACTTTTACTCCCCAACACTTCATCACTTCACGTTTGCAGTGCAGATAGCTGGATCCCACTGGACACATAACAGTCTCTTCCCTCTGCTACTGTAGAGCTGTCACTGTCTGTTGCTCAGTGATGTATACTGCCCTCTACTGGGCAAGCTCTTCATGCAGTCTCACAGCTGCTTTTGTTATTTGTGACCGTTCATGGTTTTGACAGTCCACAACTTCAGAGAATTGGATTCCAGGACATGACATGCATACCAGTGGAAAAAAAAAGAAAAGAAAAAATGAGAAAGTTTCTGTCTGTCAAGCCGTCTGTGAACGTTACAAGGTGGATCAAGTTTGTTTGCTGTTCAATCATTTATTAAGTCAGTAATCTGAGGCCTGTTACTGGAACATGTGCGGGTATGTGTGTGCGGGTATGTGTGTGTGTGTGTGTGTGTGTGTGTGTGTGTGTATGTGTGTTTTTGTGTTCTTGAAATCTCAGCTACAGGCCAGGTAGCACCAGAGTCTTGAATGCCATGCCAGAAGGAAGAGAGAGAGAGAGAGAGAGAGGGCGTGTGACATTACAGTGATCTAACCCAGTTACACAGCAGGCACTCCTATCAATGTTTTATGTCTCTCTGTCCTTCACTTCAGCTCAGACTGTACCTACACTGCATCAACCAGCCTGAAACACTGACCCACTTACACACACACACACACACACACCTTTATACACATCCAGGATCACAGGCACACATGCTGGTAATTGTTTGAATTTTCAGTTTCAATCCCAAGAAATCAAGAGTGCAACACGGTTCGATTCATACCTCACTTAGTTATTTTGTGTATGTATTTGTCATTACTATTGTTATTGGTATTATTATTATTATTCTTATCATTGTTATATATTCATTTAGGGGGTGGGGTGTCAGCGGGACCAGGATGCTGCTCTTGTTAGGCCCCAGTGTGTGATTTCTTGTGGTTCATGTCGTGTTTGGAAGGTGCGACATCCATGCCTCGTCACTGTCTTGCAACATACCTGGGTTTTTGCTCAATTTCTGACCTCATTTCCTGTTTTATGAGAGCCATTCATGGGAAGTTTCCCAGTAGGGAATTTGTTTTTCCAATACATCCGATTGCACTTGAGGCCAGAGTAGGCAACTGTAAAGCTAATGGGTTTGCAGGTGTAAATGCAGTCATATCTGGACATAAGGTGGAAAGCTGCATGTTAGCAGTCAATGTAAAGGCCCAAAGGAAGCCCATTGAAATTGGCGCCTTGTGGAACGGCCGAGGGTCTGGGGAACGTATCAAACCAAAACTCACCGGCAATCAGTAGTGGCTGTTGACCCAGGATAGATAAGACTGAAAGGTATGCAGCTCTCTGTCTGTTTATCTCTCCCCCTTCCCTCTCTTTTGGATGGTCTCCCTCCCACACACACACACACACACGCGCGCGCACACACACACACACACATTCAGTCATTGTTACTCTGTGTCTCACTCTTTGTTTCTTTCACTCGTCTGTCTATTGATATCTGTTTCTATTTATATGTCTCTATCTGTCGCTTCACCATTATTCTTATCTTTGTCTACATCTCACCCCCCTCCCCACTATTCTATCACACAGTTAATTTTTACCACCAACTACTCTTGTCTCTCTTTCTCTCTCTCTTTCACAGAGTTAATTTTTAGCAACTACTCTGTCTCTCTTGGATTCACTTTCTTTTGTACTTTCTCTTCCTTTGTTACTCTCCCTCCCTCCCGGTCCCTCTCGACTTTCTCTCCTTGTTCTCTCTCTCTCTCTCTCTCTCTCTCACTCACACACACACACACACACACACACACACATTCTCAGTGACTACTGTCTCTCTTGATTTCTCGCAAACACAAGTGTAACTGAATGTAGTCATGTACCACAGCAGAAAGCACTGCATTGTTATAGAGCACAAGGAGGGGTTGGGAGGGGAGTGGGGGGTTGACCTGGAGGATGAGGAGGTGAAAGAGGAGGAAATTTGAGGAAGGAAGGAGGATGTACAGGATAGCAGGAAGATAAGGAAGAAGGGGTGAAAGGAGGAGGTGGTGGAGAAGGAGCGGTCTGAGGAGTAAAAGATGAGGAGACAGGAGAAGAAAGTGGGTAAAGGATCAGAGTGGGAGGAGAAAAGGAGGATGAGGAGGAGAATTGGTAGAAGAAACATGGAGGTGAGGAGGGAGAGAGGAGTGGATTTTAATGGGTAGGCAGCTCAGTGGAAATGTACATGGTCTTAAAATAGGAGAACGTGTTATGTAAGTGGTTTGGGAGTTAAGTGTGTGTGCGCGCGCGTTTGCATGTGCATGCTTGTGTGTATGTGTGTGTGTGTATGTGTGTTTATGTGTGTGTGTGTGTCTCACATGGTTCTGGCTGAGATCTGAAGTTGTAGTGAGCCCAGAGTCTAGTTCAGTGATCACAGAGTCTCACACACACACACACACACACACACACACACACACACAGAAAAACACTGAACAATGGCTCTCTATGTTTTACACAGAGATTTTGGCCTGTGCTTTAAGACATCCCAGAGTTCATAGCGGTTCCCACGGCCAGAGGTTGTTTATGAAGGCAACCATGTTAGAACAACATTTCCTGGC
>OMLF01010603.1:0-17416 GCA_900302615.1 Holocentrus rufus
GGAGGCTGCGATCGATCTGGCTACACCCACCAAAAGCTCCTATCTAGCATTTATCGCGCTGTGACCATCACGGTTCATTAGGGAGCCGATGCTACACCGAATCATTATTGACATAATTCCTCTCTGCTGCTGACCTTGTAGCCAGGCTCTGGAGGCATGCACTCAAGAACAAGTGCAATTGGTGCTTTGAGGCAAACGATCATTGTGGAGCAGATAGAAAGAGCAACAAGTTCACGACAGACTTTACGATGCCTGCAAAATATTCCTAAGAGACGAAGGAATTAAGGATGAGGGATGTGCAAAGTGTCACTGAAGCTGCATGTAGACCTTGGACCTGAGGAATTGATTGAAGATGAGAAGTCAAATGAATGTAACTGGCTGCTAAAACAAGCCGTGAGATGAGACTTTACCGTTTAACCATCTGGAGTTGTACTGATCGGTCCTCATGGCTGTCTGTTTCCCCAGCGTGCGGAAGATAGCGGAGTCTGTCCCCATGAAGTCGATGTAGACCCCTGCGTACAGCTCGCCATCTGTCGGTCACACAGCCAGAGGGCGGGGTGTTATGGGGGTGAAATCATGACAGATGCAAAAATTCAGATTAAACAAGTAAAATATGTCACCCCCAACAAATGATGTAGGCGCTCCCTGGACCAATCAGAAATGAGATACATAATCTGCAGGTTTTATCACCACTGGGATGGTCGTATAGCGGTTACAACCTTATTTACAAACATCAATTAGACCAATCAGAATATATTTTAAAACAAAGCTCCAAAATTTTTAGAACAGACATAGAACTGTCCTAGATATGTTTGGATTGAAT
Source organism: Holocentrus rufus (assembly GCA_900302615.1). Lineage (NCBI taxonomy): Eukaryota > Metazoa > Chordata > Actinopteri > Holocentriformes > Holocentridae > Holocentrus > Holocentrus rufus. The sequence continues at coordinate 824 of OMLF01010603.1, forward strand.
ATTTTCACTTTTAATTATAGCAGGTCTATTAGGCCAATCTGTGTTGTAACAATAGCAGAAAGCATTATAATTAAGGCTGTTTGAAAATTTGACCTTGTTGTGATTATAGTGCCTGCATCAGGCCAATCAGTGTTTTTAGATGCCAGAATGCAATGCAAAAAATGGATTATCCTTTCAAGTTTCATCAAAAACAGTGATGTTGTTTATTAATTAATTTATTTAATTAGAGGACTCTCATTAGACCAATCAATGTAACATGTAAGGCCAGCTGGATCCGTGTTCCCTGTCAATTGGGTGTCCTTTACTTGGCCAAGAAGGTCCCACTGAGGTATAAAATCTCTTCTTCCAGGGAGTCCTGGTGTGGGATTTTAACTTTCATTAAAATCACCCACGATTAGCCAAGTGGCGTAAATTCTTAAACACTGAAACACTGTGAAGATGCATCATCTCAAAATTAGCGTAGAGTCTCAGAGACTAAATGAGACATCACTTGATGGACAGACATTATGTGATCCGTAGTCTGCCCTGGGTTTCATCATGTGGGGGACAAGAAGGGCAGACCGGGTGACTATTGGCTACACAGTGATGTGATATGGAGATAAAATGAATAGCCAGTGAAAAAAACAAGTGCAGAAAAACAGACTTCAGCAGGGGAATTCCAGCTTCAGTGTGGTATGTGAGGCACACTGCAGCTGATTTTCTTGGTGTACGCTTCTTAGTTTTGCTCAGGTCAGCTGGAAGCAAGCTGACATGGCACGGCACAATAGAGGGTCTCTCTCTCTCTCTCTCTCTCTCTCTCTCTCTCTCACACACACACACACACACACACACACACACAGGGCAGGAGGTCACTGGTCAACAGCCAAGACTGACCACCTGCAAGCTGCTGACAACATTAGACCACCTACTGACATGAGACACACACAACTTCACAGTCGGACCAAATCACTGAACATATCAATAAACTTTTTATATGTTATATATGTTTACATATGATGATGTCATCTTCACTGCCCCATAAAACCATAGTATGACAACACTGCATGAAACCATTCCTAATGGGAGGATTTGTTTCCTCACGGGTGGCTAATGTAACAGCTGAATGTGATTTTCTTCTAGTAAACACAGTTTCCATTTAAAGGAAACGGTATTTGAAATCAATAAGGTGAAGTTAATGGCTTATCAAAGGGATTGTGCGCTAACGACCGATCCTGCGGGGAGGGGGGAACACAAAATGAGCTGACGGGAAAACCACAGAAACACCACAAACCCTCGTTGTTTTCCCACAGAGAGCCATTTCAAATCTGCGCATAGACAAAGAAAAAAAAAACAAAAAAAACAGGTACTTACTAATCAAAGCTGAGACGCTGTTGAGTTTGGGGTCATAAGGACATTTGCCTTTCCCAGAATCCACTTTGCCAGGCTCCAGACGGAAAATGTACTCCTGAAACAGCAAAGGATTATTAAGAACGCCATTAATATTTTTATTGCTTCACATTTTCTGTTTGGTAACAGATTTATTATGTATTAGAAACAGTTTTTGAGGGGTGACGTGTGGGATAGGATCCTCTTTGAATGATGGCACAAGGCACGAGGCATATTCAGTGTACGGCACGTCTATGTTATACGCGGCTGTAATTGTTTGGACGGCAACAGTAGCTTCCAACTGATAATCAGCTGGGAGACAACGTGATGAGGTGTGAGCAGCAACTCGACTGTGCTAAACAGGAGACACTCTCACAGGGCTATTAGATCTGGTGAGGGGAACAAAAAGCATACAAATCCAGTTATCAGTGAGATGGAGAGGTGGGGGGGGGGAACGCTGAGAGCAATCCAAAACTCATCCACCATGCTTCTGATGTTAGTGGCTTGGATGAGAATTCATCATTCCACAGTGCAAGAGGACATCTTGAACATCTGTGTCAACACTGGGTATTTGTCTGCACGGAGTTTTATCAAGTACCACAAAGCGGGCCCACGTTGTCTGGCAGGTAGGAAATATGCAGGGGAGTGCAGAGTTATGCACTGCAAAAAAACTCCATCTTAGCAAATCATTTGCTCTCATACTCTGCAAAGCGTGTTTCTCTTCAAACAAGGGAAAAATTTGCCAAAAGGATAAGATTATCTCACTTATTTCCAGTGCACTTCCACTTGCTTCAGGAATTTTTCCAGGAACAAGAATTGAAATATGTTGAAACAAGGCTTGAAAAGGCAGATCAGCCCACTAGTATCAAGAAAATGTCATTTGATTACAGAAAATTCTGGAGACAAGTTGATTGGCATTGGAAACAAGTGGGGTTTTTTTCACTTGTTTTAAGAAAAACAAGATGTTCATGCTGAATATGAGATTAAATGACCTCTTAAAATGGAGATTGGCAGTGTGTAAAACAGTTTATATCTTGTTCTTGGATAATTTTTCCGAAAGATATGAGGCAAAATATGACTGCTGACATTCAGAAATGTTTCCTTTGATTGGGATCCATTTATACAAACTTATAATTCAGTCACAAAGCAGCAACTCTTAAGATAAACAACTACGCATCTCGGACAGAAAACGTTTGTATCGTTCCCTTGAAAAAGTGCTTGCTATCTGATGCTAGACCATTAGATTTGGGATGTGTCCTTCACCCACTGTGTTCATGGCATCAGTCCTAGCAGGCATCATCCCAAAAAGCTCCACTGACACGAGAGTAACACACTTACAAAGGCTTCCTTTGTTTGCAGTGCTACTGGAGAGAACCATTTATTCCACATTTGCAGGAAACACATTCATAGTCAACATTTTGACAGTCCAATTTGCTGGAAATTCGGGAGTTCAGCATGAGGTCTTATTGCTCGAAAATATATTTGAGACCAACATCCTATTAACCTTTGTGCCAAGTGGTAACTTGTGTCAAAAACCCCAATGTTTCTGTGTGAGCAGCCATGTGTGTGATCCCCAATCCAGTTCTGACTGAGCATTTAAGTTCTCCAGGTGGGCATCAAATTTTACGATTCTTGCCAAACCCCCTTACGGCCCACCTTTGCCTCCATGGGCCCTGATGTGGTGCTGTAGTCTGCTGCTCGACTTGTTCTCCCTCCAGATTGGGGTGCCTGTAGGTAGGAGCCCTAAAACAGAAACATGGCACAGTGGGCCATCTAATTACTGAGAACTTTCCGTTAATAAAAACTCAACAGCCCAGAATGAACCGAAAATCCCCCTGATTTGTGATCATGACATGAGGAGAACGGAAAATAAGAAAGCCGGAAAAGGAACAGGGGACCAGAAACAATTAGACTTGATGGAGACAGACAATGACCAAAGACATGGAGATAAAAGTGTTTCCATCAAGACAAAGTAGACTGAGAAAGAGCCCAGTGGTTGACATCCATCAGTTAGTAACTAGATCCATCTGTGTATCAATTAGAGTCAACGTCAAACCGCCAAAGCTGTAAATTGCATGCGTAAATCATGCCATGCCAGAGCAGAAAACATAAAAACATTTGATGAGTTTCATTCCCAAAATGAGACAACGGACATCTGGAAAAGTGCCCAATACCCTGTAACGTAATGAAATGAGTGATGATACAAAATAGAGTAATTTTCATGGATAGTCAACAACCATAGTCCTTGGATGGTATTTTAGAGGTACTGAATGATGAACCCTCCCCGAAAAAAAAAAAAATATAGCATGTGAGTACAGAGCTTTACAATTAGACAAAAAAAACTGGAAAAAGATCTCTGAAATAGCATGAAAAAGTGAGGTAGTTAAAGGAAAATCCCGAGAGTTGATAGAGGACTCAGCAAGCGTGAACCCCTCTGTATAACAAGTGCAAGAATTTCCGAACAAACGGTTTCTGTTTACATCTACTCTTACCAAGGAAAACCTTTACAGTGTGAGGCAACATAGCTTTTGGGGCCTCGGGGGAGAAGCCGAATGACAAGGGGCGGCCTGGCCTTTACATTGAAATCTGAACCCTCCATTTGGGCAGTGAGACTAAACAGGCAGGGTGGCGGACGTTAAGCGTGGACCGGGGACGGCAGCTGCTGCCCGCCCCGCACGGCCGCCGCGCTGCAGAGAGGGAGGGATGGAGGCAGGGACGGTGGGAGGGGTGAGCTACAAGGCTGATGATGGATGAGAGGCTCCATCAGTAATGATGGCCTTTCAGAGGCTCTCAGACAGACAGAGATGGACCACAGGCTCTGCTGTGTGTAAACAGGTGGGGGGAGTGAGGGGGGGGCTTTGGGACATTTACTTTAGCTGTACTGTCAACATGCTATTCCCGGTGGTAAGAGAAGATTGGTGCTCCAACTGTCGCTCTTTGGTACCTCACCTACAGCAATTTTGTGATAATAATGGAGATCTAGAGAGCTACAGATCTATGAGGCTCCTCTTTGAGTCCTCCAGACCGTGAAACAGTGCAAATCGATGAAAACTAAGAAGCAGAAAATGATGAAAGAGAATCTGAAGAGCGAGGCACAAAATGAGATTCCCTGACCCCAGATGGATCGGCAGATACGATTTTTTTTTAAAAGAAGCGGAGAGTAAAGGTCAAAGTGTCTTCTGTGTCTTTTGGTTACCTGAGACCTGCGTCCTCGGTCCACGTAGGTGCAGATGGGGTTGTACGCCCCCGTCCCGCACACATACAGGTGGGTCCGGTTCCACGGCTCAATCAGGCGGATGAAGTTTCCACATTCCCCCTGAGCGAGAGCAGAAAACAACTCGGCGGGATTAGAGAATTATCCCTTCAGGTTTCTCAGATGAAAAACAATTCTGATCATGAAAATGAAATGAAAAACAATGAAAACAGTGTTACATAATACATAATGCCCCCACTGGTGGTTAACATCCCCTCTGCTCGCCTCAAAACCATCACATCTATCATTTCCACTGCTGGATGGGTTGTGTGTTTGGCAGCGCAGTTCCCTGACTCCCCCCCCCTCTCTGTGTTGGCCTGGCCAGGCTTCAGATCAGACCACACTGTTAGAGGAAAATGTTTCCAAACACCACGATTGTGTTGCAGAAACCAAGAAAATCAGTGCATCTGAGCTGTGAACTGCTGTTTGGAGGGGGATAGAGGGTAAATCCAATTCCATGTACGGTCGCACTTAACAACTAAAAACATCTTGGTTAGACTGAACAAGATTGTTGCATCTAAATTTCGGTTTCTGAAAACAGTGTTGTCAAAATCCATTTATGGTTTTTGGCACACCCAGAAGAAGACGTCTGATGGCTAATACAAGCCTGGCTTGGAGTCGTCAGATTTGTATTTTTTGATCTAAACAAACACTTTGGGTTATTTTGAGCATTCACACCGGGATGAGGATATCATTTTGCTCTAAAGGAGTATGGATGATGATGTCTTTTAAACATAACGTGTTTTATGTTTTAGCTTTTATACAGCCCAAATTCTTTTTTGGCAAAGTACAGCCCAGTTTTAGACCAAGCAACAAATTTATTACATATTTAAGTGATGCAGCTGTTAAATTCAAGCATGTGCATAAGCATATGAATGCTAGTTCATATGTGCAAGGTAATGCTTTATGCTTTCTGTCATATATCTTAGATGATGTAATTTTAAATATGGACATCAACTAAACTTTCACCCTAATATAAACCCTATATAGCCCTTTTTTTTTTAGCCAAGACAGCCAGCTAGCAATGTAAACTAGTGGAGTGCAGACGTGGATGTGCTGTGGGTGAGAACAGCTCTATGCTCTAAACGTCTGCAGCTTTCTAATCTCTCTCTGTGTGGCCTGCAGTCTGAATACACTGCCCTCCTGGACCAATCTGCAGCTACAGACATGTACAGGCTGATAATATCTCTGTTCAGATTTGACCTCATGGTGCATGGCTGCTTGTAACAGCTGGCAAAAAAAAAGAAAAAATGGAAAAAACGTGTACCAAGCACAATAGAGATTGTGTGCAGGATGGGGGATGAGCCATTTTGGCAAATTATACACATGACAGATGCACATCTTAGTGATTTCAATGTGTGTGTGTGTGCGTTTGTGTGTTTACGCATGTGTGTATGCGTATATTATTCGGTGCACAGTTGTGCTCCCCCGCAGAGAGCTCAGTGGGGATGATTGCCTTTGACCTCCCGCCTGAACCGACATCCCCTCTGAATTGCTTTTGAATTGTCATCATCTGTCATTCCCTAAAGAGCGGCCCGGACTGCCCACATCTCTCCCCCGTAGCCAATTTTATTTCTTATTTTAGTGATGAAATTCAAACCCCGCCTCTACCACACACACACACACACACGCAAACACAAACACACACTAACACAGGCTAATACATGCACATGCACATATACAGAGGCCAATACAATGTAGCCGGAGGCAGCGAGAGGCGCGGGTCACCAAGCACACATAAATGAACATTCCAGTTGGATAAACAGCAGCCTGCGCTCGCACTACCAGCAGGGGAGAGCAGCGTTATTAGCCACAGACCCCCCCCTCCTCCTCCCCTACTCCCTCTGAGCTCACCGTCCCTGCCCACACACACCCTTACCAAGTGAGGATGTCAGTGTGTGTGTGTGTGTGTGGTGGGGGTTTTAACATGTGTGAGCAAATCAAAAGAGAAGGATCTGGTTTTGATATGAATTTCAATGATGAATTTCAATCCAATCCTTGGCGGGACGACGGTGACGGTGCCTCTTTTGAACGAGCAAATTGCATTAACCCTGTAGACAGGTCTGGCAGCGCTGAGCCGCGGCTTCTGCTGATCGCCTGGCCAAGCAAACGTTAAAAGAATGATCGTGTGTGAAGAAAAGATTATTTCTTTTTATTACAAATGTATTAAACAGAGCAAAAATCTCCATGTTCACAAGTCATTTAGTTTCATTTTCAGTCTTAAAATCTTTTTTTTTTTTCCCCCCTCAAACAAGTGGAAACATCTGCCAGTGGGATGAGATAATCCCAATTGTTTCCAATGCAGTTTCACTTGTTTCAGGATTTTTTCTGGGAACTAATATAAATGTGTTGGAGCCATGCTAAATAAAGCAGATCAGCTCACTGGTATCAAGCAAGTGACTTTTGATTCAAGAAAATTCTGGAAACAAGTTGATAAGCACTGGAAACAAGTGGGATTTTCTCATCTGATCTCATCTCAGCTGGCAGGTTTTTTCACTTGTTCGAAGAGAAACATTTAATTTGAGCATGAGACCAAATGATTTGTAAAAAGGGAGATTTTTTTTTTCTTTTTGGTGAAAGACTGAACAATTTTTTGGCTACTGTAGGTAGATTAGTGCATCAAATATGCCTTCCATACTCGATGAACACTATTGAATGTTGCACTTTCCAAGTTCCTGCTGGAGCGTAATTGGTGGCAGCTGTATGTAATCAGCGATGCAAAGACAGTAAATAAGGGATTCACAGCCTGTCACACGTTGGATGGAGCTTTAAAGGCCTCCTCCACTGACCTCATCACTACATTCACATTTTAAGCACCTCTGACAACGCAGGCTGAAAACACACTGTGTCATAAAATGATGCGTATTTATCTCCAGTGATCATGAAGAAAACAGAAAATGAAGTTTGGGGTTGCAGCAGGACAGTCAGGACAGCGGTTTACAGCTGTGCCTTTTTCAGATGACAGGAGTCTGTCTACTCTGTCTCATGAACTGATGAAGGTCGCTACACTCTTGGGTTACTTTTAAAATGTAAATGATTACAGATTACTGGTTACATTTTACAAAGATAAGTAAGTAATGTAACTGATTAATGTAATTATTTCATCCAAGTAATGTAACTTATTCCGTTTGATTATTTTCCTAACAAATGTTTTAAACCAGGCAATAAAGCTGTAAAGGCCAAAATAGATCTATTTAAAGTGGTGTAAACAGTCCTTTATGCTGATTACTGTCAATCTTTTATTAAAAGTTATTCAATATAACATGAATTCAATTAAATTATAACAAACTGTCTTGCAGGACAGAAAGCAAGTCATGCCTGCACAGCACAAATATGACAGAAAGCAGAATGAAAGTTATATTTTACTGTTTTTTACTGTAAAAATGATTCATTAATTAAATTAATTAGCAACATTTTAATTTGTGACGGTAATTTAAATTGCAACTTTTTCTCAGTAACTGTAATAGATTACAGTTACATTTATTTTGTACTTTAATTACGTAATGCCATTAGATGTAACCCATTACTCCCCAGCCCGGTCGTTATAGGGGGATTTCACAATTCACACTGTGTTTTATTTCAATACTTACATTGGTGTCCTTCCCTGACAGGACACACTCAGTCTTCCTCTGCGGGGCCACGGGCCAGTGGATCTGATGGAGAGATCAACAAGCTGCTTTAGACTCGTGTTCAGCACCTCCAGGATCAATGGCTGCACACTGACATTTCTTACTATGAGCGGCTCCTTGTTGATGTCGTGCAGATCCAGAGAGAGGATGTAGTCCTTGCTGCCCACATACATGCGGTCGTGGTCCTCGTCCATGCGAAGAATCCGGTAGTCGGTCGAATTGAGCAGAAAGGAGAAGTGGTGAGCAGTGCCGGTGGACCGTAACTCTACAGAGGGAAAAAGGGAAAGGGAGGAAATAAATTATTTTTTCCCAAGCCAGGACCTTAATGGTATGAAAAACGACGCAAAGTTGAGAAACACAAACTTCAACCACAGACCTGGTCACAAGAGATTTGTGTAGGCAGTTCAGTTTTGGCATATAGATGCCTTCTTGTTTGCTAAAGCTCTTCTTTCCTTTTTTAATCTCTGCAGGAGACTTTCCCTTAATTTAACCCTAATTGTAACCCCAGCCATAGTTCAAACCTAGCCTTCAAAGCATCTTTTTTCATATTAGCATCAGTTTAATCTTCATCATCTTCCTGGGGAATTTTTTCATGAACCATTGCCAACAGGTTGCCCTCAGGTTCAGGGTATAAGATGCACATAGTATGTACAATCATCATGTATTTCTTCATCACCATTTAATAGCATTTCTTTATCATTCTCAGACTGAATTTACAGCAGCTGTAAATCGAGTTGACGTTGCAATTTAAATTCATGTTATTATGGCAAAACTTGATAATGACTGGTTTGATGCAGATTTACTGTATTTGCCCTGAGCGTGTTCACCCAGCATATCCCGCAAGAGTCGGAAATGAATGGTTACAGGCAACAGAGCACCCTGCTGCATGGCAAAGGAAAGAGCAGACTCCATTAACATTTGCCTGTGCTGCCCCTCCCTCCCCCCCAGCCCCCCATTGGATCCATCTGTGACTGGATCACTGCTGGCGGACGTACAAAGTTTGAGCTGGAGTCGCGTTACGCGTCTTCCATTTCAAGGGGCCGAAGAGCAGATAATGTTCAGGCCCTGGCAGCCTGACCCCGTGTCTCTTCCTCCTCACCTCACTCTTTTTCTGGCGAGCTGAGATGCAGATGGCGGGCTTTACTATGATCTTGTCACACACACACTTGTGCGCGGCGTTATGTGTTTTCCTGTGAATTCTTATCGGTGCACACTACCTTCTCTATGACAGCAGAAATTATACAGACGAGTCCCTGGTTGTCGCATCGCGCAGCCGCACCGCCGCATCTCTGCTCCTCTGTGGCCTCCATTTCACTGTTAAAACTATTTGCAAATAAAATTGCTCTCGAATGGCTCACATATGGTGCTGCTAATGGCATATCGCTAGTGTGTGTGTGTGTGTGTGTTCCTGAGTAACACCAGGGGGGCTGAGGGCAGATAAGTGGGTATACATATCCCCACAGAACAGCTTTGTCCCTGTTCTCCCATTACCTCCCGAGCTGTCAGAGAATCTGATAAGAGGCTTCTCTCTCTCTCTCTCTCTCTCTCTCTCTCTTAAACTCAGCTTGAGAAAGTTGACCCGTACTGTTCCACGACAGCGGGTCTGTTTATGTCCGCAGTGACCAAATCGGTTTGATCCAAACGCAGGTCAGCATGCTGATTTTGCAGGCCAGAAAAGCAATATTGAAATCTTATGTTAGAATAATGTTTATAGGTTCCAATTAGAGCTAAATATGAGCATTTAGGCATTTAGGCCTGTATAGATCAATTTATTAAAAGCATAACTTTGTGTCCTAATTGGTTACTACATGCTACAATGCTTTTATATTAGTAGACTTGACTCATAAGATGTATATCGTTCTCATACACTGTGACTGTGCTGTACACCCTTCCAGCACAATACCATAAAGGTCATTAAACGTTGTTTTTTTAATGAATTGGAGGGAGAACATGAGTAGACCTCATCGCACTTAATAAGTCAAGCTTACAATATATGAATCAGATTTGCAGCAAACAACACACTGCATATTTTTGAAATGCTGAAAGGCCGGCGGTGAGTGTCTGTGAGCGTTCGTTAGAGGGGTTGCTGGGTCGTACCCAACCTGCGTGCGAGGGGCAACAGCTCACAGCGGTAATACAATCCAGTAATGGGCCTTTCTGTCCGCGGGGAGAGGAGGCGCTGCCAAACGAGGGCGGATTCAAACATTTAACCTATTTGTATGAGTTTATTGGAATGCGGGATATTATTTTTCAGCTGCAGGATGTGGGACAAGGGCTCAACATGCGGGACCGTCCTGCACAAATCAGGACATTTGGTCATTACGGACAAATGCCTCCAGAGCATCTATGGGAGAAAGCCTGAAACTGACTCCTGATGGGAAAAAAAAACCCTACAACAGCTTTCCTATCTCACGGGGAAGCAGAAAGTCTGTTTACTCAGATGGAATACGAGAGAGCATAACGTTCTCCGCTGTCGACGTACAGTGGAGGACATGTTGTAACACTGACATAAATCCTCCGCCAGAACGCCTGTCAGCTGCTACTGTTGAGGAACTGTGAAATGCTGTTGTCATGGCGTAGCCCTACAGCGCGCAGCGGGGCCGGCGAGACAGAGAATGTGAATGGACGCAGCCGTCACTCGTATACGTCTCAGGCGGAATGCGTGTTCCCACACACAAAGGCAGAGAGAGAGATTCGCAGGCGTAACCAGAGCGCGGGCACAGGTGCAGGCACTGACAGCGGCCCGATGATGAGTCATATCCACGCTGGATACCCAATCCCCGGCCAACCGCACTAAAGACACACATAGACGCAGAGGAACATCCTTGCCCCAAATGGTTGATGCGCATAGTAATGGAAAAGCCCCCCGCTCTCTCTCCCTCCAGTAACATCCCGTCTGCTCGGCCCTCCTTGTGTTGTTGTCAGTTCCGACCACCGGCAGGATCCCAGGGCAAACCTCACTCACACACACTCACACACTACACACACACAGCCAACTAGCTCTTTTGGCAGGGCTGGCGGTGGAAGGATACCGGAGACGGGAGCTTCAGGGACACCGGACGTCACCAGCTGACATCCCGCATTCATCACCTCTGCACTCAGATTGGCACTCGGGGTCATTTGAACGGGAGCCCGCTGGCGGTAACAGGCTGGCACAAGTCAGACGGGGCTGAGGTCGCCATTAAGTTCAAGGTCGGCGGGGAGACCGAGGCTAGACAGACGAGACAGACGGGCAGACATATGCGCTGTACCGTATTACAGACGAGCACTCATCCAAACACATTATCAGTCACCAGCGAGCGGCTTGACGTTTCTGACAACCTGTCATCTTTCTCGCTCTTTTCCACTGACTTGACCCGTTACACAGGATCATCTGATCAATACCTATCATTCTGGAGTCGACCTCGGTTAATCTTGAACAAAATGACCCAGCTGGCCTCACTGAAGGCGAAGAGATAAGACGGACCAAAGCCAATAAGACTGGAGGGTCTTTGTAAATAATGGACTGACATGAGCCTATAAGATCATTTTCCAGCTTGCAACAACCACAAAAATCAACTTCAGCATTAAAAATAGTGAGAAAACCTATTCTAATACTGAGATGGTGATAACATCAGAGCCTGCCAAAAGCTAATTTGGCAGTTAACAAAATATACAACGGAAATATGTAGAACATGTAGTATCAAATATGAATTAGCTTGTAAGTTATGTCAAAATAAATGAAGCGAAACACTGCAAATATTATAATTACAGCCTTAGTTTACATTGAAAATTGCCTTTCTACTGTGGTTTGTTTTGTAAGTTGGATAAGTCAAGTAATTGTATTTTGGAAAGCTCCATGTGTTCAACAGTCATCTTAAAATATACACTGTTTTATTCCTTACTTTCTTTTCCAAAGTAAACTGCCAAAGAGAGTCAAAGACCATTAATGGAAAAGTCGTATGCATGTTTAACAATATAGAAAGGAAAGTCCTGGCAGAGGTCTAGTATCTGCATTCCTGGTAGCTAATCAGACAGTACTGGTAAACACGGCGTATGTGTCTTGTTTCAGAGGATGAGAACAAGGCAACTGAGGTTTGCAAATCAGCAGCAGACCGAGTTCTCTGCAGGAAACCTGACTGGAGCCGGGGGAAAGTAGATGGGTGGTGTGTGTGGCATGAAACCTCATCATGACACTCTGTCTTGAATCCAATCCTGCCTCTAAACTGGATGATGTGGCTGTGTGGGGGAATGACTGCTATGGGACATAATGGATGAACCCGAATGGACTGAGCACAAGTACCAGCCAGGACTCACGCAGCCAAGAGTGAAGCTTACACCTCAGTATCAGGGCAGGAGCTCTTGAGCAACACCTACAGCACAAAGGACTCGTTTTCCATCTCATCCCTTAAAGCCCATAGGCTATGCTTTCCATTTAGGAAAAATACCATCCCTATATATGCGGTATAATGCTTATTATCCTCATTCATCATGTCATTTTGATGTGTGCAAATTAGCTGAAAATCTCGCAATCAAGAGAAATATTACTCTCTTTGCAACACGAGGCATGCTAAAACACATTTCCTCTGAAAATAATGCCTTTGGCATGGTGAGATAGGGGCTAATACATGATAACAGTCTGCTTTGTATCATAGATACACTCTGTTGTCAGCACAAATTCATTTTCTCAACAGCGTTCCTGTCTGTTACAGCTCAGCTTTGATACTCTGTGTCTCCAAACCGAGGAAAAATGCTAGAAGCAAAACATGGCCTTGACATGGTGTTAAACTATTATTTAAAACCACCTAGTGATAGTGAACGCAGGAATGATAGGACACAATTGTCTGCCTATGAGGACCAGGATCTGGTCTGTATCACTGAGGTTCACGGGAAGGTCTCTGTAATAACTAACAGACTCACTGGCAGACGGAGCTGAATTCCCTTTCTTCTTTTCTTGCAAGTGTTTGTGTGTGTATATTCATCCAATAATCCCATAAAACTATACTAACTGAAATAAAATGCGATGCCCTCACTGAAGATCTTTTAGTTAGATAAAGCCCGTTATCTGTTCATATTGCAGCCCCAGAATGAGAAAGACATCTGCTGGTAAACTGAGCCTTTAGTCTGTCCACCTGTTGATACAAGCCTTCTGCACCCTGGTCACTCTCTGCTCTGATGGGCAGCCAAGCTATGCGGCCTGCTGGCCAGGTCTGCCACTGGGTGCAAAGAGTCTGGGTCACCCCCAGATGGGCCACAGTGACCCCTGTTATGTGGCTGTGAGCAGCTCCTAGACACAACCACCACTCCTATTGAAGCTGCTATCAGACTTTGAAATCTCTCCTTCCTTCACCTGCCCCCCGTCTGCCCGCCTGTGTGTGTGTGTGTTTTGGGAGGAAGGGGAAGGGGGGGTTTGAGGGTGCAGGCGGCAGAAAATCCCACATACCTGCCCAGGCATCCCCGGCATGTTGCCTGAATTCCCCGTTCTCCTCATATTCACATTCTCATAAAGGAGAGGCGTGGCCTCACCTTGCTACAGCTTGTCTCCAGCCATGCATGCATGAATGAGCGCCAAGACCCGAGGTTCCTTTACCTCGTGGCTGCAAGTGGACATAGAGAGGGCGTGCGTGACACCTTTAGCGACATGTTTTCACGTTTCATTGTGCGCCGTGATCCAACGCTGAAATGTGCGTGTTATCGAGTGCAGAACGGAAAGCGCTTATTGAATCTCGTAACTGTTAGCACACGGGACAGCGAGGACATCGGGGACATCAGAGGAGCTGAGTGGGAGGTGGGAGGCCTTATCAGTCGAACCTGTCGCCGCTTTGTGTTTGCCTCCCATCAACACTTCATAATCAGCCTCTCACCACCCACTGGGGCCAGGACTATTGACTCAGTACACATGTCACTGGAGCTGATTGCTGCTTACCTGTGCCTGTCAAGGAGAAATAATTGGCACCAGATTATGTCTTATCTCTGAGCTTCCGGATGCTGTCACTCAGATGCTCTTCACGCTTCTCTACCGCCGACACACACACACACATGCACGCACGCACGCACACACACTCCTCCTGCGCTTGTGTGCGCGAATGTATGTGTGTGCAACTAGAAATAGTGCTGTAGAGCCCTCTGATCCTCACATCAAATCAGGGACACCTGTCTCCCACTGCACAAATCAAGAGGAGAGAAACATTGATTTGAGCAGTGAGTTCACTTCCTGAGTGGAGACAAGAGATTATAACAAATCTATTTCTGCTGTTTCAGATGACAGGAAAGGTTAATTAAAGCATCAGGGAGTAGAGGAGGATCTTCGACTGACAGCGAAGGTCATGTAGTTTCCTCTACTTCTTCCTCTCTGGTCTGCATAACTCACCTTCATGCATTTTGCTATGCATATAAGGATCAGAACAAGACTCAGGGGACTTAGACGTCGAGTTTGCAAGACTTTTGCTTTGCCCTGCACCTCAAGACTTATCCTACTGTCTTTCCAAATCTAAATACAAGATAACAAACGATACCGAATTATAAGTCCTTGCAGACTCTGCTATGCAAGAAACTAATATAATTTTCCATTAAAGATTAGATTTAACCATGTTGTGGTTCAGATTAGGGCTGAGCTGTGTGGACAAAATCAAATATCACAATATCTTTCATGGAATACCTCAATATTGATATTATGTGCTCTTAAGGTATTTAAACACAAGGGATTTTTTCTTAACAGTTATTAGTAATGTGGCTATTATAGAAAGCAAATAATAGAACAGCTAGAACAGTCTAATAAGTTCAGAAGATTGCATCCCATTACTGTAATGTGGCCTTTAAAACCAGACAACTTTTAAGCCATTATGATATTATGATATCCAAGATCAGACAATATCTAGTCTCAACTCATGATATCGATATAATGTCGATATACTGCACTTTGGGTACAGAATGAACAGCCACCACGTACCAATACTGTGTGATTACCCAGAGATTCTGGATGAGATCCTGGCAGCATCATTGGAAGCAAACACCACTGAGCCCCACATGCTCTTCCCTCAACACACAGGGCCGTGGACAGCTGCCTCAAGCCGCCCTGCAGGGCCACAGGTGAAAGGTCAGAGGTCGTGAGGGGGTCTGAGGTGAAAGCTCATCCTGGCCCTTTGCTCACTTCAGCATAATCAGGATTATCTCTGGGGGGGTCAGGGTGCCTGGTCAGGGCGATACCGGGGTGGGATGATTTGAGTGGAGGAGGAGAGGAGGAAGACGTGCCTCCAGGCTGCAGTATACTTCTTATGAAACAGAGCTTTTTGGAAGACAGGTTGATGTCGGGAGAGGCGTTCGTTTGAGTTATTTCGGTGTTCTTTGTGAAAGCCGCTTGGCTGAACTTGTGTCTTTTGTAGTTCTTTAACCTCCCCTTGTCCATGATTGGTCCAAATTCTGTTCAATTTCCTTGCTAAGACTTTTATTTTTTATATATTATGCCAAACATATGACTGAATGCAGGTACTAAATGATTTGAATAGTGTCATTTAGTTTCACCAACTGTCCCATAAAATAATGTTCGTCTATGAAATTGCTGTTTTTGTAAAGCACATTCAATGGACTCAGACACATTTTTCCAGGTGTTTGAGAATCAATTCAGTGAATGTGCATCGATGCAAAAGTAAACCCTCTTTATCTGTCCTCAGTCTATCTGTTCCACCAGCCTGGACCAAATACGTATCTCTCCCTGAAAGAAAACATTTCTTATTGACGATACTGGCAGTGAAGGTTTGTGATGTGCTCACCGGTGCCTCTTTCTTCGTTTCATCTTACGTCTTTCCAAGCATACCGCCGCCTTCAGTCGCCAGTAAGAAATGTTTGAAAAGAGCGAAGACACTGCCCTAGTTATGGGAAAAAAGCGGCACAATAAAAAAAGACTTATTTACTGCTGCCCACAAAGTAACACAAAGCTTTTGATCCAGCCCTCATAATCCTGTTTTCTGCCGTCTTACGTACACATAAATAAGGGAATATATTCAAACCAAATCATCTTATCACGTTTCCCCAAGAATACCTTCCAATTTCCTCGAACAAACACCCTCGGAGATGCCAAGATAGACCGGGCTATCCATATTCATGCAGAGCGGTTAATGCCATAAAGTCCTGCCTTTCAGCAGATCAGCGAGTCGGTCTGCCTGGCTCCCTTCCTCTGCAACACTAATCCCCGGGTTTTGGAGAACATGGAAAACACTGGTTGGTTCCTCGCTTTGTTTACCAAACGCTCTATCCCAGGGCGCTGTCTAGGCCCGTGGCTAGCCATTGTATGCACATGTGTTTGTGCGTAGTGTGTGTGTGTGTGTGTGTGTGTGGTGTGTGGGGGGGGGTGGGGTGGGGGGGGGGGGG
>OMLF01010604.1:5856-16360 GCA_900302615.1 Holocentrus rufus
GTGTGTGTGTGTGTGTGTGTGTGTGTGTGTGTGTGTGTGTGTGTGTGTGTGAAGAGAGAGGGAAAGACAGACAGAGAATATTTGTATATTTGTCTTGGACTGACCCAGATTACTGTCAGTTAAAAATCACCTTTTGTATATGGGAGTGTGTGTGTGTGTGTGTATGTGTGTGTGTGTGTGTGTGTTTGCATAGGTGTATCCCTGTTTTCATTGCACACAAAGCCCCGCAATTTGTTGGTTTTTAAAATACATTTTTCTGCCCAGACATCTTTTGTCTGCCTGAGCCAGATTTCTTTGTGTTTGTGTGTGTTTGTACTGTATGTGCATGAGAAGTTGTGTGTGCATGCGTACAGTATGCGTGTGTGTGTATGTGTGTGTGAGAGAGAGAGAGAGAGAGTGAGATAGGGAGACAGAGAGAGAGACAGAGAGAGAGATGATATTAACCCCTCAGGCGTTACTCTCACCAAGGGGTCCCTACATCCATAGAAGGACATTAATCACACACTTCAAACATGCAAATTTGCAGACACACAGACAACACACACACACACACACACACACACACACATGCACATGCCGAGTTTACTCAAGAACACAGTCCAAGGTTTTCCCTCCCTTGTCTGGTATTTTGGGAGGTTGATCTTTATATCTTTTTCACCTTTCTTTGTTTTTCCTGTTTTTCTCTGCCCCTGGAGCTCTGTCTGACATCACCTCTCTCTCTCTCTCTCTCTCTCTCTCTCTCTCTCTCTCTCTCTCTCTCTCTCTCTCCTCATCTCATCTCCTCACTCGTTCCTGTGTAAAGTGTGTCGCACAGGAGGCGTGTGATGCTATAGCAGCCTAATTGCCGCATGGAAGATCTGTTTTGATTCTATAATTTAGAGGAATTGCTGAAATTGTCTTTCAGGAAATGAGTCTGGTTAAAACCTTTTGGTTTGTAATTGTTGAGTTGTAGTCTACCCTAAGCTCTGCTTTCCTCAACACCAATATCTGTATCACAGAATTTGCTCAGAGGAGATAATGATCCTTCAGGAAATTAAGTTCAGATGCAGTTGGAGCTTGTTTGTGGCTGTTGAAGGTTTCTTACTGAAGACGTATGACGAAGAAGTTTTTGAGCTCAGGGCAGCTGCAGAGTGACTGGGCTGTCCACTGGTTCTCAAACTGGGATACTGGGACCACACAGGGCTCCCCGAGGAGTTTATTTGACTAGAAATCAATTCACCACAAATGATCCCAGTCAGTCAATATGTAAGAATGACATTTCCAATTATCTTTCAGTTTTTTTTTCTCACTCTGTCCCCACTTACACTGCAGACTGCTTTACAATTCAGCACCATATTAACTTCTATGTGGGGATCCATGGCTGCAGTTTTATCAAATGGACATCTGTGGCCTAATGTGTGAGTTATTTGTGGATTTTTGACATGAAAACATTTGAAAGCAGCTGTCTTCAGCAGATGGCTCAGTGGTGGAAACGCACCAGGGTGAAAAGAATTTGTACCGGGGCAAATGTTTAGTGGCTTGCAGGTAGCCTTTGCATATCATTTGCATGAGTGCGTGTGTGTGGCTGTGTTTACGGGTCATATTTTGATGGCATGTTGGTGCCCGCCTGCCTGCTTGCGTGCGCCTCTGTGCTTGTGGTTATCGTGTGTGTATGTGTGTATACGTGTGTGTTTACATCGCTGATGCCAGGATCGGTTTCTGACTGAGACGGTTGCGGCGGGCTGCGGCTGCCTCGCAACCATCAGTCTGGGTGTGAGCACATGTATGGGTTTTGCACCAGGTCCAGGTCCAGGTCCAGGTCCATGTCATGTATAGGACAATTACTTGAGCTTGTCTCTAATTGGCTTAACGGTCGGTGATTAAACCGTCCCGTTCAGAAAACGCCCAACTGGACTGATTTGAACTTTCAGTCTGTCGCAACAGGCGGAAATCGGACCGAGACGGACGCGTCGTGAGCCCCGTCCGGACAACGGGCAGCGCTTATTGAAAATAAATTGAGATAAACGCACGCGGTCAGATGCAGCAGATCAGCCTGGCCGCCCCCTCGCCGCTCTCAGCAAAGTATTTTAAAGGTCAGAGTCTCACTGCCGGAGCGAAAGGATTAGTTTGCTTTGGTTTTTATCTCTGTCTGTTTCCCCTTATTTGACTCCTCATCTCGTCCTTCTCTCCCACTTTATTTCCCCTGCATCTTTTTTTTTTTTCCCCACTTCTTTCTACCTCTCTTTACGTCCGTATGAATATCCTCTCGCTGTTTTTTCCACAGTGAAGTCGCCGGCAGGAGAAATTGCCTGTCATGGCCAAAATCAGGGCCGATTACAGCGAGGGCAGGCTGGGATATTTTTGAATGGTCTGCTCTGGTATGGAAAGTGTAGAATGGCATGAAATGGTCGGGAGGCTGTGGGAGAGAATGGATTAGCCTGGAATGGCACGGACCGGAATGGACTTCTGAGGGGGTTTAGTGTCCAGTCACTGATGAGACCCAACATGAGAACTTTGCTGCTTTTCTGCCCAGTGTATCGCCAGATGTGGCATTAGTGAGTGTTTGTCTCTGTGTAAGTGCACTTTTGTTCTGGGGCTGGAAATAGTTGTCGATCGACAAAAATTTGATCTTTATCATTTTAATAACCGACTAATTGTTTCGGTCATTGATCAAGGAAAAAAGTGCTGATTCCAGGCTCACTTACTTTTATCTGTCCATATCAAAAATATATCCTTATTTGGTTGCTTTGGTTTTGGTTTTTTGCTTGGTCACTTTTAGCATTTTTGATACTTCATAGACCAAATTGTTGACGGATTAATAAAAAAAATTGATTGAACAATCCACAGTGAAAATAATCATTAGTTTCAGCCTTGCCTCCATTTGTTCTCCTTAAAGACAATTCAAATGAAGATGCCTTAGATGTCCAGTTTCGACGTCCTCAGCCGATTGGTTGGCTGTTTCCTGGCTGACTGACAGACTGACACTTCATCAGTGTCTGCTGTTCACCGTCGAATGGAGTCATGAAAGAGTTTGGACAAAGACGGAGCCTTCTCTGCCTGACTGTACGCTCTGAAAACATGACATCACCACCTTCTCTCTGTGTCACCTTCCTCTCCCTCCCACCACTTCTCTCTTTTCTGCCTTTCTTTCACTCTTTCCTGCCCCCCCTCTCCTCCTCCTCCTCCTCCTCCTCTTCCTCCCCTCTTCTTCTCCCTTCCTCTCTCCAACTCTTTCTTTCTTACTAAACCATGACATCACCCAGGATGAGTCGTAGTAGTAGTTCCGGTCTCAGCCTCTAGGTGGCAGTCTCGACTCGCGGAAGGCGCTCTTTGTCCCTGAATCTCTGAATCAGGATGAGGTCATCGTCCTGAAAGCACACTCTCTGTTCTGATTCACAGTTTCTCAGTTGTAACTTCAGTCTCTGGATATCACACATGACATTATGTGGCAGTGAGAATTCATGAGTGAAGCCAGCTATTTGTTAGTAATTGAATTGTCAGTTCATTGTAATTGTCAAAACTGATGAAGAAATCAATATAATCATGTAGATCCATGACATGACAAATCCCATCTCAGTAAAGCTTGTATAAAATGTGTCTTATGAATTTGTTGTACATGTGATGTTTAGATGAGAGATTTACCCAACTAAAACAATTAAGTCCTCAGAGTGGAATCTATGGCTCCTCTTAAAAAACAGCATGGTGACATGTGCATAGTATCAGAAACTAACTGCTCCTTCTTCATGCAGGATATTCAAAATGTATTTTTTTTTTTTTTTAGATTAGAATTTTTTTCCCCACCTTAGATAATTTGAAGAGAGACAAGGAAGAGTGGGACAAAGGTCCTGGGCTGGATTCAGTCCCAGGACATTGTGTCTTCATGGTTTGCACACTGGTCCACTGATCCACCAGGACGCCCCAAACACGAGTTATGAAGCTCAAACATTTATCCTGTTAGTGCTGTTTTCATTTGTCTGGCAGGGCTTTATTGAGGCTCAGCCTCATGCAGCCTCCCATTTGCCGGCCAACAGCCCACCGAGCTCGTGACCGGTCCTCTCAGCTGAGGTGACATTTAAGTGGCCAGCTCATTTATTCAGTCATTTTATTGGGTTTTTAATCAGGCTGGATGAGGGATGGAGGGTGATACATACTGTAGTGAGGTCACGCTGAAGCTCACACATGGAGAGGCTTCACTTGTATGACTGGCAAGCGCATGGCTCCAGTCATTCAGAGTGAAGAATTTCTCCCGTTCCACTTCTATTATTTATTTTGTTTGTTTTTTTTCCCCAGATCACCTCTTTGAAACAGAGACTTGTGTAACCACGACTGCTCCATGCTTTTATTGTTGCAGCACTGGTTTACTGCCCATCAGCCTGGCTCGTCCTGAGCGGCTATTCCTCTGTGTGACCAAAGATGGCACTGTTTACCCACGATACTGTGCTGGGAGCAACGCCGCTGAATTTGGACAGCAGAACAACGTGCCAAATAATGACTTCATAGAAAGGCGTGCATACACACGCACTCATAAGCCTGCACACACACACACACACACACACACACACACATGCACACACCCTTCATGGAAAGCCACACCAGGATATTTTGATTGTTTTTGGCTGCTCTCCTCCCCTCCCAATCTCCTCTCTGTCAGCCCACCGCACACACGGCTCTTCAGTTATGATTTTACATACCGGTTAGGCAAAATGACTCCCTGGTACACAATGTCAGCCAAATGAGGCGCTCTCAGTTCCTGGTTTGGGTAGAGACGGTTGGAGGATATGGTTTTCAGAGAGAGGGTGTGGGCTGTGGTGATAGAATGATATGCAGACTTAATGGATCAGCAGGTATTACAGGTGCTGCTGTGGATAGAAGAAAAAAAAAAAAAAAGCCGGAGGTGTCAAACACAATGTGATTTCACTCTGCAGTCAGATAAAGAAGCACTTTGAATTGACATTTGATCTGAAGTGCGTGGTTAACAGTTGGTGGAGAGCTGGATGGATTAGCTGGTATTACAGCTGTTGCTTCCGAGCGGCGCTACTTTGTGAAGTTGAACTTGACACAACATGCTTTTTTTTTCACCAAATGCAACGTGGTTTTATTCAAATTTAAAATTTTATGCACATTTTGCATAGCACTTTGGTGCAACAGAGGATATTATAAATTTAATGGGAGTGATGATGTGATAATAAAATGTGTGGAAATTGTACTCATGCATTTCCTCATATTCTCCAGTGTAATAAATGACCCAGAATATTTCTTATTGCCAACATTTGGGATTGTAGGTTGTTATAATGTTGAGCTGTTCTCATACAGCTCACACTGCATTGGTGTTACGAGCCACGCTGCTGCTCTGAGTGAGAATGTATTACATCACTGTGGAGTACTCTCACTCTGTGTGTGTGTGTGTGTGTGTGTGTACGTACCTCGCATACACGCCGTCTCATTCATAAATCGGAGCGTGTGGGGATCTTGCGATTGGCTGTCTGTCTGCCACGCAACATTACACGCCGCGATGCTATAGCCAATGAAAACTTGCAATGCTGCCTCTGACTCCACCTCGCACACTCGCACACTCACTCACGCACACACACACACACACATAGCCCGCTCACATACATATTTGCTCCTCTCTCACACAAATCACAGATGTGGTGGGAATCGATACTGTACAGCGCGAGTGTGTGTGTTTTCGACAGTCGCCACTCTTGCAAGATTCGACATTTTCGCGTGTGTGTGTGAATCTGGGAGAGAGTCTGTGTGCACACGCTGTCTTTCCACTATCTCACAAGAGTGTGTGTGTGTGTGTGACAGTGACTCCCACTTTGCTGTTTGCAGGGTGGCAAGGGAGCGAGCGATGGGGAGAGTAATGGAAGAAAGAGGTGCATGAGACAGTGGAGGGTAAGCAGGCGAAGGAGCGAGCGCGTGGAAAAGATGTAAGGAAAAGACGAGAGCGAGAGTCAGCGGGGGAGGGAGGAAGACGGTGGGATGAAGGGCGCAGCAGACAGATGCACTTGAAGCCAAAATCAGCCAAAGCGGATGGATGGCGAGAGCGAGGCGTAGAGGGAGAGCGGAGCGATGCCAGGGAGAAAGGGGAACGAGGGGCTCCGGCAGAATGAGACAGACCATGCCAAAATCCTCCGAGCCGAGAGACAGAACGGAGCGCAGAAATACTGTACATAGAGAGAGGGAAGGGGGACGGGCGGGGAGAGGTTTTGGGAACGAGGAGGATAGATGAACGCGGAGGTACAGGGAAAGAGAGACCCGGTGCTCGGCGAAGGGAGACATGAAGATAGGAATGTGTACAGATGACACACCGAATCACCAAGTGACGTATCTGTCAGGAATAGAAATAGATGAAGCCAAATTTACACTATATACAGAACAGAGCTGTCAGTTTCAGGAAGCAAGCACCAAAATATCATGGCTCATGAGAACAGACATACATTTGAAATTTATCTATCAAATGAACGACTCTCAAGGTTAGAGAGCCAGGATTTAATAAGTATCCTATAATTCAAATATTACAATATCTTCGACAAAGTATCTTGATATCAGTGTTGTGACAGCATCTAAGAATGGCTGTTGGTTCTTTCATAAGACATTTACAAAAGGGATTTCTGATAAACAATCAATAGTTATGTGGATATGATGACCAATCAAGTAGAGGCAAATAATAGAACAGTTAAAACAGTCTAATGAGTTCAGAAAAATGCCTCCCTTTACTGTAAGCAGCTTTTAAAACCAGGAGCAGACAGAATTTATGACATGTCACAGTCATGTCCAATATATCAGACATCAATTTTATATCAATAAATCATTCAGCTCTTGGGTGTCTGTCCAAAACCCTGGACTCACTTGGGAATCTGGGTAAGTGAATGATTGATGCTCTTCGTTCCCTCCAGAGCTGCCACAAGAGATCAGTGGCTTGCAGGCGGTTCAGTGCCTTGCCCAAGTGTCCTCGAGCAAGGCACAGAACCTGCTCACTGAGGTTGTAAGTATCAATATGGTCTTGGTCGCCGTGCCCGGCTACATGACAGATAGAAATGTGTTGAATTACTGGTGAGGAAAAATAGAGATTGTGTGTGTTATTTGCATAAAACAAGAGCTGCTAAACTGCTTCTGCTTTTGACAACTTTCTGTTAACGTACTAGGAGATTTGTTGGTTTCGCAACTCAATAAATTGACAGCGGGTTTTATCATCCCTAGAATATAAAATTGAAATGAATTTAAAAACAGTGAAAGCAGTTCTGAATCTGATATCAGAGTGTACGGTTAATTTGGGTGTCTGTGTTTATTTGTGACTTAACAGAGCAAAACTATTAAAGCGATAATGGGGTAGCCTTGTCTCGCCTGCTTTGTAAAATACACACACGCACATACACGTGCACGCGCACACACACACACACACACAGACTTTCTAAGGCTTTGAATTCTTTTAAGTCCTGCAAATGGACCCGTGAGTCCAGGCAGTCAAGTGTAGCCGTTTTGAGGCTACGAGATCAGAGTGAGACCAAGACTTTGTGTGTGTGTGTGTGTGTGTGTGTGATAGTGATCCTACAAGGTGACCCACGTGTAGGCAGCACCCAGTAACCATTTAGAGGCCATGGGATTAGGGACCCCGGCCACACCAGGGATTGAGCATTCCTGCCTCGAAATTCCCTGGAGGGAAGTACAGATGGAAGGGAAGAAAGGAAAAGGGATAGACTGAGGGAACGAGGGATCACTGCTAAATCTCATCCATTTATTACTCCGAGGAAAGGAATATTGCCAGCCTCGCAAAATTGCCTGATGGGTAGGATTCTCTCAGCAACCGGTTGCCATGGCAGTTCAAGACACAAATACGTCTGAGCACGTTTTGGTGTTACCTTTGCTGTCAACAGCCAAGTTAAATAAGTAATTAACCATAAATTAATGACTTGTGTACATATGTAACACTACATTTATGTTGCCTCAAACTATATTTTGACACGCTCCGGGAAGAGAGGGAAAGGCGCTGAAAGAAGGAAGGAAAGACAGATCAATCCTTGAGTCTTTTCTCCAAGGATGTTGAAGGATCTCCTGTTTTACCGGCAGCACTTCCCATCTGTGAAGTTTAGGGGCAAGGAAGGAAAGATAGAAGGAAGAAGGGACCACACCTCATCGCTCGAAGCAAGAAAAAACTAACATTCCCCATCCCAAAGGAGGGAGAGATCTCTCCCTTCTTAAGCCAGACGGAAACAGGAAAGGAAAGAGAGGAAGAAGAGTCGAGGGAAGAATCGCTGTTCCTCTCCTCTATCTGTTCAGTCCAAAGATAAATGGATGGCGAGATGGAAAGAGGGAGTTTCCTTTTGGTTCTTTCCTCCAGAGGAAGGAAACGTATCCCCTATTCCCCGCAGAAGCCAGACAGCCAGTCAACCCCCTGTTATCCCAGGAACACAGCCTGCATTCCATAGGGATTGGGAATACCCTGAAGGGATATTATGGGAATATCATGGAGGGGATGTGAGTAATGGGATAAGGCAGGAGCCGCGGGAAAGGGATGGAGGAAGGGCGGGATGAGGGAATAGGGATGAAGAGGGTGGGGGGTTGTCTCGGTAGGGAATAAAGGGGTGAATCCAGGTTTTGCTCGCATCTGAAGTGTTCATCCCGAAATCAAAGTAGTGATATGACGCTTTCAGGCAGCAGCAGTCACCTGATGGCAAGAAAAGAAGGGTATTGACCTGCAGATCGGCCGTTCTAATCTTCGGACCAGCCAGGCCCCGCTGGGTGATGGAGGGAGATGCGGTCTCTCCCTCCCTTTAATAAGGAGCACCAGGTACCGTTTAGCAAGGCATTTAACCCCCAGCGGCTCCAGTGGAGCGGCTCAGTGGGCGGCAGGACACAACTGTGGGTGTGCAGGACGGCTCCCAGTGGTGAATGTCTGGATATGTGTCACCCTCCTTCCACTGCTTCTACCTCCCAATGCCATACCTGTTCATGTGAATATGTTCCTCATGGTTAGATTAAGAACATAAGAATTTTTTGTTTATTTTTGTTGTAAATTAATGGTGTCATACTAAAATTGTCATGATAGTAGAGATAATCTACAAAAATATCTTCTGAGAGTAGATAATGCTCTACTGAGTGGCTATTTTAATATCCTTTATATTTGAAGCAAAAGAGTGCATTAACTATCAATAATTGCCTAGCTGGTAAACAATGTGTTTTTTTTATACATTTCATTTATTGTATATAATTTGGCATGCATCGTTTTAAACCTTAACTTCTGTGACAGGATTTTGTCTTTCAAACAAAATTCAAACAGATTAATATTTCGCTCATTGGTCTTGCTAAATATTCTTCACATGTTGGGTTTTTCTTGCATATGCCTGTAGGACAATAAGAGGCTTAAAGTGATACTTAGACACTTTGAATGGGTTTTGCCAGGAATTGTCACATCAAGTCTCTGCACTGCTTCCTCAGTTTACTGAAAAATCACTTAATATTTTTTTTTATCATTCCTTATTGAAACCAGGAGTTTCCACCACCTGCAAAGCTGTTCCTCAGCTTTTAGCTAGCAGCACCCTCTTTTTACAATGAGGGAGGAATGCACTGATTGCTTTTTTCTTGGTTGATTCCGTTTGCGGATTTTTTTTAATGACTTGCCAATGCCGAACCCAGCCAATACGATTTGCTTTAGTTTAATATAATTAATAGCCTCCAAAACAAAACAACAAAATATGTATAAGTTTTTTTTTCACTTTGACTGAGCTAGACGAATGACTCCTGTTGACTTCAAGTCTTTATGCTAACCATTTATGCTAACCATCGGAACCAAACCAGTGGACGTACAGAGGTGAAAATGGTATCGAACATCTTGTCTCAGTCTTGTTAAGTTGGAAAAAGGGTATTTTGTTCAAAACATTCAAAACGAATTTTCCTTTCATTTACTAATGTTATTGTTAATCAGCACAGCTGCAGTGCGACACCAGATTAGCGAATATAATCAGATTTTTAGTCAGTCAGACCTGCTGGTTCCGATCTGAGCTGATTAGATGTAAAGTGGGCTGGTTTGATTGGTTGCTGATCGATCGATGCACCCCTACAATGAGTTATAGAGTGCGAAACGGAGCTAACAGTGTATTAATCAGGCTAGCTAAAAGCCAAACTAAAGTTTTACCACCATAATTTGACAGGTTACTGGTCAGGAAAGTAAAGATGGTCTCACTTCAAAATGCCAAAGCAGTGTCTTCATTTGTTCAGCGGGGAAATGTCAGACACTCATTTAGCTTTTCCATCGTGGAGGCCAAGCGGTGAAACACGGAGTCCCACTCCTTGACATTAGGACCAAAAACAACATGATTTGTATTCTTTGAGATGTGACGGCCCCGTCACATTCTCTGTGTCGCTGAATAATTAGCTTGTCTGTTTTTCTTCAAGCCGAAAAAGACTTTGTAGTCTTTCTCACTTCTAATTTGTCCGCTTCTTTTCTCTTTTTGTTTTCTTTGTCATCTTGGCTCAACAGGAAAAAAAACAAATCTTTTTTTTTTTTTTTTTTTTTTTTTTT
>OMLF01010605.1:0-10751 GCA_900302615.1 Holocentrus rufus
GAGGCACGCACAATTAGTCTATCACCTGTATTTTTTTTTCACAATCCATCTAGAATAGAATATGAATGCACAAACTCCACACCACCAACAGCACTCAGTCAACATTGTGATAGATGGATAAGGAAGTTCTTTGTCTTTGTCCAGCTCACACTCCACAGATTTTTGAAGGTTAATAGCATAAGACGGAAGCATCAATCACACAAAGCTCTCAGTGGCATTCCATCGTCTAAAACTAATTTCTCGCCATATATCTGGATGGGGGAGAGAAAATCATGTTGGGCGTGCAGGCATGCCATCGGACATGATTTTATATACTTTGCTGCAGAGTGTGTCTGGTGCCAGGCAGTGAAACAAAAAGCATCTAGATTGAGTTTTCGCACCCAGTGATTGGACTTGATATGTTCGTCATGGTCTACGCACTGCATCCCAAGCGCTTTGAGACGCAACATACTGCATAGGCTGCGCAACGGCGCCTGTAACGTTTGAGTCAGCCGAAAAGCGTCATATTTGAAATAATACTGGCATATCATCTGTTGCCACCTTGGGGAGAAAAAGAAATCAATTTGCTTGCACCGTGTCATGCCTTTGCAAATTATTTAGAAGTCGCAAAATATCTCAAAGAAATTAAAATACTGATTGGCTAAAATCGAATTGCTTGCATCGTGTCAGACTATAGCAAATGATCTGGCTGCAGTCACGAAAAATTTCTACGATCCAAGATCTATTTCTACGAACGAATTGTTCAAGAATAGTGGGTAAAATCTCGTGTGTGGCGTGCAGGACTTAAATTAGACTTAAATGTTAATGGCTAAAATATTAAGAAAGGTAGTGTGGTGTGGTTTTCTGTTCTGTTTGCCACTTAAAAGATAGAATAAATGCACAGAAGCCGAGAGTGAAGTCTGCTGAAAAGATAGTCGACAGCAGGTGGCCGATAGACCTAAGGTTTTCAAATGGCAGCACAGACTATTTGTCACACTTTCACTATGTAGGCACTGACTAAACACAGCTGCTGTTGCTCGCTGTAAACTGGCATTCACACCTTCTCCCATTCACTGATCGTGTATTTCTTCCTTGCTTTGTGCGGTGTGCTGCGATGCAGTTACTATCAAACACATCCAGTGCATGGGCGCCTGTAGTCTCTTCAGTCTGTCAGCTGGAAAGTGCTATCGCCTCGGGCGTGGGATATGTGCGTCTCCGCTCTGTTCTCCCATTTTTCCGCGTGAAAAACTGACGCTGTCTTGACAGAAGCCGTGTTCGTGGATAGTACGACTGGACGTGAGATTTATTTCCCATTCGCACGCAGCCAAAGTTGGGACTTGAGACTTTCAGCATCACTTTTCCATGGACAGCGCTCGCGGTGATTTTGGGGGATCGACGCAGCCTCGAAATGCATGTTGGATTCCCTATGGATATTCGGAAACAGTGTTTAGATTTTGATGAAAGCAAGAGGGACATTCCTCGGGAAATCCACGTCACATATTGACAGACCCAGCAATCTGGCGCTCATTAGATACGATTTTGCTTTGGATATGGGTCAGTTCCTATAAAAGGATTCTTCCTGGGCAGGAGAAAGCGGTAAGTACAGCCACCCAAGCTGTAAAAATGGGTCAACTACAGCACTCGGATGTTTGAAAACCTTGGTAACATAAATTAAGTTCAGTCTTTTGGTTGAGTATTCAAATGATGCAGACTATTAAGGTGCATGGTATAAATCTGGGGATGCAAGGTATGAACGCAAAACACGTTTCTTGCAACTTAGATGTTTCATTCCTGTGTAATAGTTGAATGAATTAATGATTCATATAACAGTTTTAAAGTCTGGTTGTTGCTTATCACAAGGAGTGCCCAACGCCCAGGACTATAGGTGCATTGATTGTTTTTATGCGTAAAGGCGCAGCATGTTGTGTGTGTGTGTGTGTGTGCAGCTCTGTGCCTGGCTGCGCTGCAAGCGTTGCAGAGCCGCCCAAAGTCTCACAAAATATAAAAAGAGAGTAACTCTATTACAAAGCTGCTGGGGCCAGAGGGTTGAAATATAATTAGTTAAAGCTTTCAAAGCACAGATTAAGCCAAACCATGGACAAATAACCCGTTTTCCATCAAACAATGAGACAGAAGCCTATTACGAATCAATTATAGCCCATCTCCTCTCCAGTTGACTCTGAATGCCAGTAACAGAATGTTTACAGCCCCTTCTTCATTCCCAAGCCCCCCAAATTTATGCGATTCCCATCTCTCTCTCTCTCTCTCTCTCTCTCTCTCTCTCTCTCTCAAACAAGTTGAATCACGAAGGAGAGCACCCTTGTTGGGTGGTGGTGGGTAAACCGTGTGTGAAGCATCCATTGTCAGTCACTGTGCTGTACAGATGTGCAGCCTCCTGGCAGTCGAAGGAGAACTGGAGGCACTGGTAGAACTGCTGATGTGAGAAACCTACAGTGTGTTCCCCACAGCAAACTTTAATATGCTCATTACATATGCATGGTTGTTACTTCAAGGCCATTTTTCCCTTGGTGACAGAGATGTACGTACATTGTGGTTAAGTTACATTTACATTTTTTTTAACCTGCTGGCATACAAAATAGGGTTGAAGATAATAGTCAAGGATCACAAGATAAGCAAAGATACAATCACATTATGGACCTGACAAAGACAGCATGGTGGTAACAGTGCTTCCATTTTGGGCTGGTCCCTCAGGCCTGATTGTGAGGGCAGAGATTAGCTTTGTGCTATCTTACTCTCATAGCTTCGCTTCATAGTGGGGGGGCTGGTATGATTGCAGCCAGTATGCAATTCGCTGCGTTCCCCATGAACTTGCAGCGAAGAGGGGAAGTGTTCCTCATATGAGTGGGTTAATTATCTAAAGAGACTGACTAAGCACAAAAGAGATTTTAATCCAATCTAGCACAGCCTCTGAGCTCCCACTAGATGGATTTTATGTCTTATGTTGGGTTATTCTTGTTGGCATGTTCTTCTCAACTGCAGCGACTGATAGCCTACCTGGATTTAGCTACAAAGCACGCTTAAGAAATCTCCCCCAGAGACAGATTGTGTGGAATACTCAGGCTGTGCAATGTAACAGGGAGAGAGGTGCAGGGCTCATTCAAGCAGCCTTAGATTTACTTTACCAAGCTCTGCCTGGCTTATCTTGTCCTCTGTGTTAGTTTAGCAAGTGCAGACTCAGCGGAAGACCTCTGGTTTGCTTGCTGCTAAGTTCCCTTTTATATGTCATGGGGCAAAATGTAAGCAGCTATGAGCAGATAGCTCTGCTTCATTCTAGCCTTAATAATACATGAGGACACACACAGCACAGATTGGCTTGCCCAGAGAGTGTAATTGCTACTTTACATTTCAGTCTGGTGGCAAGAGGGTCATATAATGAACACATCAGGTGTCACTTGATGGAAATCATAGTGATCAAAATGATTAAAACCATTTTGAGCTAAGAAGGGATAAGCTTGATCATTTTCTCTAGACTGCAGAGAGATGTGAGGCTCTCTAGTGTCCGTAGCTCTTCCAGTGCTGGTTCCAAGACCAAAACTGCAATAAACAAATGTGTGCACTATTTCCCAAATCAGACCCATGGCTAAATCCCCGATAGACCTCTGTTGTTCCCTTTACAAAGACTTAACGCTGGAAATGGGAAATGTGTGTGCAGTGTATATAGCCCAGGTTCCAGCTTCATTCTCCTCCCGGCAGACGCCATCTGCTCATTGGGGAGGCTTTCCAAACAGCTCTATACTAAAGAGAGGAGAAATGAGAACCAAGGCTGCACTACAAACACATACTTGCTTGATTTTGCCTATTAAAAAGAAGAGCACGTCTCTTAATCCTAAGGAAAAAAAAATACCCACACAAACTCATGCCCATGTGTGCACATGCACAGTACACATATGCACGGCCTAACACACATGCACAAACCCACATATGTGTAAATACAGACACAGACACAAACATATATACACACACAGCTGCACAGTATACCTTCTGGATGCAGTTTGAATAAAGAATTAATTACATGTCTGGTGATTAATTGTCAGGATGGAGAAAATAAATCCTGCAATTACTATAATCTTTTTTCCTATTATTCTGAGGACATCATTGCTGTATTCTAAATATATATATGTATTTTAAACAGATGTTAACTACAGATGTCATTTTGACAGGTAACCCATATTCAGGCAATATTATTGAACAGATATGGTCTACAATATTAAATTGTTATAGGACCGTGCAGTATTTTTGCATGTTTTAATCCATTTCCTACAAAAGCAAGTATACTTAACTATTTTACTTACCTATTTTCACAGCTTACCATGCTTGTTTAGATTTTGAATCATGAAAAAAAGAAAGACTACCTCACCATTAACCTTTTTTTTTATGAAGCATAGATGCATGGAGAGAAGTACACAGCAACTGATCAGTGCAGCTCTCTGGAAACAGAGAAAGAAATCTGCATGTAGGGTGAGAAACAACATAATAACTAAGGCACAAGATATCTTCATGTCCTTGACCTGACACAAAAGATGTTTGCATGTCTTTAATAAGCCTGGTACATGTAATGGTTCCACAGACCTTCAGGGCATGGGATCTCATGTATGTTTCAATTCTCTGCAAGTTAATTTTTATACTGTACTAAAATTAATGAGAATGAGTTCAAACATGAAACATTTAAAACTTTTAAACATTCAAAAAGGTATGGTATGCTTTGGAAAATGGTCAGCAGTAATGTAAAGCATGCACATGTAGTGAATTTCCTGAAATACATGAAAACACCAGAATGATCCTTTAAGGGTATGAATTAACTCAAATCAAAAAGGTTTTTCATTTCTAGATTCAAACAGACCAAGTATCATATATTGTAAGTATATTGTATGTATAAGTATCATGCATTGCAATGGGCCAAATGACAGGCTACTCAAAGGATTCATGTTGCAGGATGCCCTTATTCTTACTGTTCAGGGATGAACAACATAGGATGTTATTCAGCCTTTGGGCAGAAGCTGCATAAATCAAAAACTTTGAAAATTAACTTTGAGCCTTGAAACCAAATGCCATGTTAACAGAAACAGTTTTTATATCATTCCAGCTTTCTGCATTACAGTAAGCTTTCACTTGGAAAAATTACACCCCCAAATAGCATTTTAATGTAGCTAATATATCTTTTAATGTAATTTGCAGCAAAATACTGACTTGCACTGACTAGTATAAATTTCACAGATAGCATGGATTGGGGTCCTTATTATGTATCTGACATATCATTAATTCTAAAATAGTGTGCACAAACAATTGGATTTCAAATTATTAACAAAGGGAAGAAACAGCAACAGAATGATCCAGAAGACTGATGTTGTGTGTTTCCTGAATCATCATACACAAAGATTCTTCCCAGGGCTGCCTTGTGTGAAATGGAGTGTGAAATGAGTGCACTTAACATCCCTGCAGTGGATTATACACATTATCTTACACCATGGTACGAGAGCATCCTGCCTCTTACCTCTGGGTCTTTCTTCATGTTACGTTCACCTTTACACACGACCAGTTAACTACAGTATCCCTGGATTTGGTTCCTTCTGTTCAACAAGTCCATACCACAAAATAATAGTTTGAAATAGCTCTTAATGCTTGGTGCACTGCTGATATTTGCAGCAGTGAAGTCAGTGGTCAGTCCCCCCAAAAAGTGCACAAAATCAACTTTCAAACAGTCTAAACTTTTTGGTGTTTTTAATCATCATCTTTGATCTGAAACCCCACCCTTCTAAGCTTGTAATATTATTAGAAAACACAATTTGACACTATAGGCATGTTTACTATATCAAAGGAAGGTAAAGGATGTTATGCTTAAGTTGAGACACAATGGTGCTTATGCAAAATTTGCCATTGATTGAAGTGAGAACTTTTTAGACTCTACTCAAAAACCCATGGAATAAGCATGTGATTTGATGATTGAGTCTATGTGGTTCTCATCAGTCGCCCACTGATAAATTAAATGCTCATTCCACCAGTTTTTGTCCCTTTGTACACACTATTTTAGAATTAATGATATGTCAGGTATATAATGAGGACCCCAATCCATGTTATGTGTCAATTGAGTGCACAGAACCTACAGAACTGGTGAGGGCAGTGTTGAGACCTGGTTGCACACATACAGGTGGAACACAAAGAAGAAAATTGCTCAGTGGTCCCTTAATGTAAGAACACACAAACATACGCACTCACACACGCAGGCGCACACACACACATACACACACATACCTCTACTAAAGGAAAAATCATATCACGCTGAATTTTTTGCAGGGCAACTACGATGGGATTATTATTATTTTTTTTAATTTTCAGACAAAAATAAACACGTCAGATTATGGCATCAGTCCCTCAGAATTAAAGAGCAATGGTTTCTTTCTAGATTCACCATGTTGCACAGAACTTAAACAATCATACAGACAGAGATCCATTGCAGAAGAGGCAGTGATACCAGGTTCTCCATTGGTAGTAGTCTCAAGAAAAACAGACTGCAGCCGCAAGACATGCTATGATGTCCACAACTGCCATCATGGATAAGCCCTAGTTTTTGCAATCCAGTAGCTTGATGTTTATATTTCAAATCACCATTTTTTTAAGGATTTTTTTGGGCATTTCTGCTTTATTCGACAATGACATTGAAGGTAGACAAGGAAGATGAGGTAGAGAGAGGGGATGACATGCAAAAAAGGTCACTGGTCTTAATTGACCCCACGCCGCTGCGGTAATAATACGTGGTATGTGCTCTACACGGTGAGCTACTGGAGCACGCCAAATCACCCACTTTTAACTGACAGCAACAAGTTCACGTCCATTCTCTGGGAGCTGTCAAAAGGCATTCTGGGTAAAGGAGGAAATCACTAGCTGAAGTAGACGGACAGTGAAGGTTGAGGGAAAGCGCATACAACAACAGAGTAAATTACAGTACTTAATCACAAAATAATTACTGACTTGATGATAAGGTAAGGGTGTAAAGGTGAAATTTTCCTTGAAGAATTATATATGTATCCACATTATAGTATTCAGTCATATTCACAATAGATAATCTAACTAAATTACAGCTATGAAAAGGCAGTTTTCATCTTGAAGAAACATCTGGTATACTCCCATTATAAGATCTTCTATTATGTTATACACATTCATAAGGCACTGTATTTCATTTTGACAGTATATCTTGTGTAAGATGTTTTGGTATAGATATATCTATCCATGTCTCTCAAGAACATTTCTCTAAACGGACAGCTCCAAAACAATACTTATGAATATGTTGCACCTGCATCCATTCTTATCCTGATATGATATTATGCCCAGCCTAAAGGGAGTGTCAGTCAGACTCTTAAGGTGAGCCTATTTCACCCTTCTTTTCCATCCAAAGAGTGACAATTACAATTATGCCAAAGATGAGAGCCTTGGCTGAGAGTGAGAGCTGTGACAGCACTGATGTTACCAGTAACTGATGCCTCCTATTTCTAAAACTATCATCTGTGATTTCTTTTCCTGCTATTCATGACTGCTGCTGTTTTCGGACTCCTTTCCTTCCTCTGTATTGCACCTGCACAATGAAATCATAGAAAATAAAGGTGCTATCATGAATTCAGAAACCATGTTTAGACATTTGTAGTTTGTTGTTTGTAGTCTCTACCATCTTTACATCGCATCGATCTGTACAGTATCAGCAGTTCAAGTTTCAAAAGAATGTAAAGTGAAATATAGACAGAAGTGGAAAATAATAATTATGATCAAGTTTTTTTTATGATTATGGTAATGTTTAAGTTCTTTTCAAAACATTTCAATACTTCTCCTTGAGTAATTTACCTTACAATTTATTTTCAACTCGAGTAAGCATGACTTCTAGAGGGAAGAGACGAATCTAACCAAAAATGAAAACAGAAGACGCTGTTGCTCCCAAAGCAATCATTAATACACACACAGCAGCATTTTGATCACACAGGTATTCATCAGGTAAAAATTAGTAATCAGGTTATTTTTTCGGGAAACAGTTTAGGGACAAAATCTCAATGATGTTTGTTTGAAATCAAGCAAATAATTAGTTCAACCATTCTTTTCAGTGAACTGCTCCTTTAGTTGAGTACTCTGAGTTCAGCTCCAGTGAAATTTAACTTCTGAACACATCACTACTCCTTACATCTCAACATTTTTTCCACCCCTGAATGTGGGTGTGACAGGACAGAGGCAGTGATCACCACACTGCACTCTGTATATCCCATGCACACCACCTTTTAACTGCCTTTAAACCTCTCCTCATATGAGTATGTTAATAAATTAGCTTCCAGAGATGATTGAGCACGCAATCATTATTTTCATATCTTCATTGCTTTTTAATTAGATTAGGGTCTATAATGTCGTTGCTTTCTATTTCATTTAGCCTATCAGGGTAATAATATGTACCTGTCAGTGCAATTCTCAGCTCTTGTTATACAATGCCTCATCGTACAAAAAGTCACAATACTTATTGTTGAGCGAACAATAGTATTGTGTTATCAAATGAATGATTAAATCTCAGTATTTTCAAGCTGGTAACAATTAGATTCAGGGAAATAGTGCTGTAGACCTTATAAATTTAACTACAGCTGATTTTCCATACATTTTAGGCTTGTTTTGTTCCCATCATGAGCTAAATGTGTAAATTTATCTGTGATACTATGACAGTATTGGCAATCTAATGCTGTGCCTGAATATTGCCTTCAGATTTTATTGTAACACGCCCAGGTGGTATAGATGCTCCTCATATCCTCTAAGCACCGTCTTGTGTTCTAGTTAGAGCAGACACAGGCACTATAGGATGCGTTCTCATGAGAATAACTGTTGGAGGGCCTGGTGCACACACAGATGCCAGGACGGTCTACGAAACATTAAAATAGCTCCCAAAATGTTTTCCTGGAGTGTGGGCACAGGCTGAATTATATATTAGAATAAACTTTTTGAACTCAGCTCGAAACTACCCATTTAACACACTTTAGGCGACACGCTTTTTGAGAGTATTTCAGGTTAGGTGGTAACAGAGCAATTTGTAAAAATGAACCCTTGCAGATGCGCTGCTTTTAGAAGTCCTGACGCTCTGTTGCTTCGCTCCCGATTGGAATTAAATTGAAAAAAAAAAAATTGCAGTTTTAATACCAATAGATGCTGGACTGGATTTGTGTTGGTTACTACAATGACTGGCTTTGTAGAAGTCCATAAGAACTCTATTCGTAAATCACTTATCAGCACAGGTGTTGATAAAGGAGGTGCAATTATAGGCTCAGACATCAGCATTACAAATGGACGCCTTGGTTGTTACCTGGGGACAGCTCCAGTTCTCGCAGTCACACTCTGCGGGCTGGGGAGGGAGGTGTGAGCTTCGAAAAATGGCTCTGCTCAGAAATAGATTGCAGTGCTTGCTATGATGAGATTAGGGTGGAGGTGATGCAGGTGCCGGAGGATCGACGCAACGCACCGAGGGGCTTTATAGCCTCTATATGGTGGACGTGCTCAAAAATTAACATGTATGGACACCAAAGCGAGGTCTGATTCTTCTGATGCCCTGCAGTGATTCATTTAACTTTCCAATGGCTGATTAAACTGTCTCTCCCTTCTTTGTAACCAAGCATGACAGGATGACAGCTTGACAGCGATACCTGATGTATTTTGGATTGCTGCTGCACCTTTTACAGCAACCAGTAGCACTGTCATATTAAAGTGAATTGCAGTGCCAGCCATCAGCGTTGCAGATGTACATGTAAACACAGAAGGGCAAATTGGCATAAGGAAGCTTCTGTGATTATCTCCTTCAATCACAAGCCCAACCATCAACACTTGTGTAATGTGCAAATGTGCACACATTCATAATTCCTTTTAAAGTAGATTCTCTAGGCCTGCATGTATTAATGGAGGAACTGAGGAGGGAAGGAAGGAAGGGAGGCGGGAGAAAAGATAGACAGATAGACAGATAGATAGATGGATAGATAGATTAAAGACACATTCATGCAATCATAGACATACATTTATGCATTTACATAAGTGCGCGTGCACACACACACACACACACACACACAC
Organism: Holocentrus rufus; assembly: GCA_900302615.1. Taxonomy (NCBI): domain Eukaryota; kingdom Metazoa; phylum Chordata; class Actinopteri; order Holocentriformes; family Holocentridae; genus Holocentrus; species Holocentrus rufus. The sequence continues at coordinate 10,072 of OMLF01010605.1, forward strand.
ACACAATTATTATTATTATTATTATAGGATCTGTGTTAGCTGATGGTTGTTAGCTAACACTTTCAGTTTCATTGTAGTTTCATTAAAAATCTATTACATACAGAATGTTACCTATAAAATAGATGAATACATTAAAGCTGCATTAAGCAATTTCTGGCCACTAGATGGCATCGAGAGAAAAAAACTGTTTGTAAACACAGAGTCGCTCTTCCTCCCCTTCGTCCACAACAGCAGGTTGCTTGTAAAAACTGAAAGTAAAGAGAAAAAAAAGCGTTTTGTTGCAGACACATGACCCTGGTAAAACTCCTGTTATGTGTCTTTTTATTTGCTGGTTTGGGGGCTTGGAGCTGGTGATTTTAGTACTTTTTGGATGCTCTTCTATATATGTTGCACTTGCGCGACTGATCTGAAATTATTTGTTTAACTGCAGAATGCATAGTTTCAGAGAGGCTTTGAATGAGGTTTATAGCAATGGGTAGCATGGAGAAACTCTTAAGCACCGGGTGATATTTGTCAGGTTTCCATCATGCAATCAAACACGGGTTACTATGACTGAACAAAACGCACTTCAAAAAAAAAAAAAAAAAAATGCTACATCACCTAGATCCACTTCCAAATTAAAATGCATAAATATACAGTATGTCAGGTAGTTTTTCTGCTTGGCTGAAATTTTGGAATAG
>OMLF01010606.1:0-28262 GCA_900302615.1 Holocentrus rufus
AAGGGGCGGGGTAAGAGTTCGATGGATTTAAGGTTTTAGGGCCGATACTGATCCAAATACTTCTGGTTTGAAGCATCTGATATCTTATATTTTTCGCAAATATTCCATATCTTTACATTTAACCAATTTAATGCTAAAATATTCCAAGTATACACCGTCTCGCCAGAATTTTATTCATGGGAGACCGGGTGAGAAGCCAGTGAAACATTTACACCATAAGACATAGAACTCTTCACTGAAATCCTGGATAATGACAAAAGCAGATTCATGTGTGTGAAATCTGATCAAAATGTGGCATTAGAACCAAGTCAGGTTAAGACTAATCAGCCAAACTGCCTCACATCCGTGATATTAGAGATGGACGATGCTGAGTGGACCATGTCCAATTTGTAACAAAAGGCCAATATCTGCTTCACTTATCTGCATACCAATACATTGCTCTATCCCTCGCTGGAGGATTATTCAGATGTGGGACAGTAGCTTGTATTACCATGGAACTGTCACAGAATTGTTGTCTGATATATAATAGTCATGCCTGAGTAGGCCAGTTTGGAGGAGGAAGAAGATTGTTGACCATGAGGTGTTAGCAGTCTGAATCCCAGAGCTCCCAGTAGCCCAAACAAAGCCTCGTTTTAGTGACAAGAGCAAACATCAGTCCTGTTTCTGTCTGAAAATGGGCTTTAGTCCATGGCTCAGACCAACGGCTATGAGAGCCCAGGGGGCCGCCCGAGTCTCACTCCCATCTTTCTGGACTCAAGTTGACACCATAAGTCAACCACTAGCTGTTTAGACATTGAAGCTGTTAGGAGACCAGCTTTAACAAGCACAAAAGGGCCACTGGGTGAGTCAGAGACGGTGCTGCGTTTGGAAAAGAAGAGCGCTCCGCGGCCCCATCAGTTTCATTCTCCTCCGCCTCAGTCGTTGCCCCCCCACCCCCCTCCAAACTTGCTCTCACTTGCATTTTTTTCCCTCCTAACTGTAATTACAGCCGCTCTGCCAAGCGTGTCTGAAGGTGTGGCTGAGGGAAATCACTTGTTAATATGAATCTGCAGAGAGACTGTGTGAGGAGGACTCTCTCTGATGGTCTCTGTGGAAACATTAGGCTGTAAGCAGCCTGCACCTGTACCTCCCTCCTGGGACAGAGAGGTAAGGAGACCTCACCTTGGGGCATTGTGTGTGTGTGTGTGTGTGTGTGTGTGTGTGTGTGTGTGTGTGTGTGTGAGTGTGTTTGGTGAGCCTCATCCATTTGCAAAATGAACCCCCATACAATTACAAGATTCATTGTAGAAACAGGCGCTCATAACTGCCTTTTGGCTCAAGCTGGAACCAAAGATAAATCACCTGTAAAATCATCATCATGGAAGGCAGTCAAAAGCGTCAGAAATGAAGCTATCGTCATGAAAAACCTGAGCAACACATCATCAGACCAGTCAGAATAATCCTATCCAAAAACTGTCTGGCAGATTAGGAACAACTGGCCATAAAGATACGCTCCTTCCTATCTGTGAGCTCGGCACTGCTGTTGTCGAGCACACGACTCCCGGGAGGAGATTTCCAAGAAGCAAGTGTGAAACTACAGGCGTGACGGCACATCTTCAGCCCACAGAGACAGGTCAGAGGCTGCTGTGTTTGTCAGGAGACGTACAAGACATTAACAGCAGCCAGAGCACCAGACCAGACAGATAGTGTTACACATCGCTTCCCTTCCTCCAATTTCAAAGTGAAACACTTCCAGAGACAATCAAGATTACAGCAACAGAGGGTGGTGACCTGGCAAGAATGAATTAACTATTTATTCTGTTATGGGACTGAATTAGGTGACGCCAAAATGTCCCCGACTCCAACCTCTAAAAAATTGTTTTCATTAAAACTGAAGATATCTCATAAAGCAATAAAGGCAAGTTGCTGCTACACACAGGCCTGCCACACTGAGCGAAGTCTGAACAATGTTGTTATGGTACAAATTACATGTAGCTGCAGGCTATGTAAGAGCAGTTCGATGTGTGTGTGCGTGTGTTTGTGTGTGAGGAGGGAGACGGAGATTGTTATCTCTAGGTGGTCGAGGGAGATGACAGTCATTTCTACGTGTAAAAACAATGACAAACATTCTCATTAGTGAGGGATGCCATACAGCGTGTGCATGGTATACTCTTCAAAGGAATACCACACATTAATTATTTATACATACTACACTGGACTCCTTAAATAAAATTGAAATTGACAGCTCAGTATTAGAACTACGGGAAAACACTTTTAAAGCAATGCCAGTTTTCTTGAAAAAAAAAAAAAAAAAAGGGTCACATGAAAAGCAAAGCTGCTTGAGCTCATTTCCATAATACCTCTGTGTGCCCCATGAGAATCTTGGGTTCGGTTTGCCTTCATTTGCATTTGTCAGGAAACAGCGTTCATCTTTTCCAATTTTGCAGCTGTTTGCACTGGTACGTTATATTGGAATGCTTACACTATGTTAAAATCTACTTGTTTGGAGATGCTGGGTGTAAAACATGCCCACTGGCTGCAGCTCAGAAACATTATTTTAGGTATTTGACAGTAGAGCCAAGCATATTTTTTTTTTTATCAGACTCACTGCAGGAAGTAAATTGGACAGGAGATAACAGCTGGCCACTCTAATCACCTATAGATCTACAGATAGAAGCTGATTTAAATTCAAACTCTATGTCCTCTATTCAACTTCACTTTCTCCTCTACTGCAGCATATCACTTCTCAACTTCAAACTAGCACTTAAAACTGTTATTGGAGATGGAGGTGGGGATAGAAGAGAGGGATGGTATCTGAAAAATGGCAAAAATTTCGCTGTCTTTTCAGCTGAGTGGCATGTGGAGTAGGTTAAGTCTCTGTGATGTGGCTTATTTGAGTCATGGCATTCCCTCAGGCATCTACGCTGTGTCTGTAGCAGAGGTGAGTGTGCACTCTGGGAGTGTGTGTGGCCCTGAACTCCTCTGCCAGACCCTTTGCTTCACATTCTTCGGACTTGAGATTAAAAGGACCTCAGTCGAGAGAAATCAGCAATCCAGAGGCATTTTATTTAGCTGAATACCTTCACGGAGAAAATAATAATAATAAAAAAAAAATCACACCCACCTACTAAATGCAAAACTATGTAATGTGCACTAGAATCATTCAAAGAAGGCCTATATCACAAAGTCACATATTAAAAAGAACAGACTCATTAACAAGCAGTACAGCAATTCTCCACAGTGGAGGCATAATGAGAAGGGTGCAATAGCCAGCAGAATGCAGTTTTGCCAGACATTCTTTGCCTTCTTACTTAAAAGTAAAATCTACTCCATCTGTTTATCCTTTAGGGAAAGTAAAAATAATACATATCACAGTCTCCGAGCCTCCAAAGAGAAAAAAGAAAAAAAGAAAAAAACATTGCCATGATTCGTTGTCCATGCAATGTTTCAGTACACGGAAAGAAGAGAGAAAGTGACATCACAGCTGCCGGGTACAGGACATGCGCCAGTGGTTGAATGGAGGTCGTGACGGGGGTTGCTCGGGAGCCATGACGGATGTAAAATCTGAATGGCATCATGGGGGGGAAGAGGAGGGGGAGGAGGGGCAGGAGGTGTAAGACTCACATGCACGCATTGATAGTATAAAGTCATGTAATGTCTCACTGCAGGGTCCCAACACAGTGTCCCACCCCCTCGCTCAAACATCCGAGTTGATGCTCAGGTTGGCCAAGCGCGCGTCAGAGTTGATCTCATACCTGTAATGGTACCCCTCCATGTGGTCCCTGCATGCATCGCGGATGTTGTACATCCACCGCTTGATGCCCTTTCTGTTCAGGTAGAGGACCAGCAGGAAAATGACACCGATCAGGGCCAGCACAAGCCCCAGGAACACGTAGGAAGTCTCCAGCACGCCTTTCATGTCACCTGAATAGCTGCAATCCAGCTGAGACTTCTCTACCTGCAGCAGGGGCCTGCGTGCCAGGCCTTCCGGCTCCACGCAGGTCAGGTTGTGCATGTCAGCCACCTGGTCCGAGGTTTTCAGCCATACCACCAGGTCCTCGATGTTGCAGTCGCACCGCCACGGATTCCCAGCCAGGCGAATCTGGAGGTCGGGCTTGAGGCTGAACTCGGCCAGGGTGGCGTTGGGCAGCTCCCTCAGGCTGTTGTCCCTCAGGTCGAGGTCACGCAGCGGCGGCACCTTCAGCGTCCCATTCTGGATGGAGATGATGTAGCTGTTCTGCAGGCTGAGGCTGGTGAGCATGGGCAGGCCCGTGAAAATGCCATCCGGAAGAACCACAAGGTCATTGTTGGACATGTCCAAGCTTGTGAGCTGGAGGAGGTTTCCCACCCTCAGGAAGGTCAGGATCACATCCATGGAGGAATGGTTGTAGAAAGCACCGCTGAGGTTTAAGACCTCCAATTTATTGCTATCAGGGAATGCTGTAGCACTGAAATGCTGGATTTTGTTGTTGCTTAAGTCCAGCCGCACAAGATTTGGCAACTTGTCAAATACCATTGAATCCACAGACTCAATCTCATTTCCACTGAGATAGAGATCAGTCAACAGTTGCAGGGGAGTTGGGAAAGAACCCGCACTAATACGGGAAATGTTGTTTCCTGTGACGAACAGGACCTTAGTATTGGTCGGTATTGAATTTGGAATCGCGTTCAAGTCTTGGTTTTGGCATTTCACAGTTTGTGAGGAGCATGTGCATTTGTCCGGACAGGCTTGGCAGGCCAAAACAACACCAAGGAGGAACAATAAATGCATCACACCTAACCTCTGTGTCCTGTGTCTGGTTTCTCCACGCTCAGCGTACGGTGTGCTCAACAGGCGCATCTTAACTCACTTGGTTTCTGTAAATCTTACTAACAAGACCGCGCGTAAGGATTCCTTTGCAACAATCCAAACCTGTCACCGCTTTGTTCTTCCGCCGGGAACAAGGGAAACTTTTTCAGCTCTTTCGTCCGCTTTTGTCCTTTTTAAAACTACACTCCTACTTCCGACTCAAACTCCACATAACGATCCCCATACCATCCTTACATAGGACTACATTTCCACCAGGTGTCGTGGCCAAACCGCGCGAAGTTCTACGCTCTTCGTAGCTGTGATTATTTTCCAATCCCGGGGTTATAAAGAATGTGTTTATATTTTCCCAAGCCCTTCGAAAAAGAGACGTCCGAGTCGGTTTTTGAAGTCGGCCTACAACTTACTTAATGGTTCCGAAAAATACGATAATCCTTGTCTCCCAAGGGTGGCGTATATGATGTGCGCAGCTTGCCACCAGCCTGCTGCTGCCCAAGTCTGTAGGAAACTAGAGAAATAGCCCAAACACAGTGCCACTGTGCGGACCACTGGAGGGAGGGAGCGTACCATTTTCAGCAAAAGGGGGGTGGACAGTAAACTTTCTCAGATTGCGTTCAGTCGACAGATAACGTTTTTGTTCAATTATTATCATGCTATGCGCGTGTGATTTCTTTTCATATATCCCTACTTATGAAATAATGTAAAAATAACGATAATAATAAAAAGTCGATTGTTTAAACACACCCAAGTGCTAATATTAACGTGTGCTCCTACTGGTATGCGCCGACTTTACTTCTTCAGGACTGGTATGAAATTGTGGCTGAGGGGTTAACTCAGTGGTTTCCAAAATGGGGGCCGGAACCCCCGTTGGTCCTTGAGGGGGTTCCAGTTAAGTCCCCAGCAATGTTAAAGCAGTATCTCCTCTGACAAGAGGTTTCACTCCCCACTGCTACCTCCCAGCATACAGTAATAACACTTATGCAATTCAGTGCTAAATCATAACCAGCTGAAGAAATCTTCCCAGATGGAGTTGCTTTGGGTGTTATCTAAAAGATGTTTGTGGTTCTAATCTATTTGAGGGACATTGACAGGAGAATGTTTCAGAGACCCAATTTTGCCTTTGCCTACTGTAAGATTTGACCCTCAGTCCAGTTCTGTGATGCAAAGGTCTTATCAGTCCAGCCCCAATGACATTTGACTTGAGTCTCAACAGGAAGCATGTTCTGCCAGCCCCATCATAGATAGTCTGTTTTCTATATAGCCTAAAGGAACAGAAAACCAGAGAAGAACTGGAAACCAGTGAAGGAGATATATTAATCATTTGATCCACTGGTTATGTCACATTTGCTATTTCCCTGAACCCATTATTTGCCATGGATGCAAGGCACTGAGAGGAACCTCAATTCCCATGGCTTTTAAAATCCTTTGACTTTGGACGGGATCATTAGATATACACTCAGCCATAGCAAAAGACAAGTGAGAAAACTTCGCCCAGACTTAGAACAACCCAATGTACAACCCCACTAAGGAGGAATTCAGAATAATACAAGAGGTGACTGTGAGGATTGCCTTATGATAATTTGCATTAGGGTTTATTTTCTGGCTGAGAGATAATAACATTACAATAGAAGATAGATCAGACATTTTTTAAAGTTCATGAAGTCATTCTTTTAACTGCAAATAAAGGAGTTTTAAATGATTTCTACATCTTGATGACATCACAAGCCAGACTGTCTGTTCTAATATGTGTTTTATGTCTGAGTGCTATCCATGTGTGTGGGTGTTGCTGGCCAATATGGTTCTCAAACTAAGGTTCAAGGATCCCAAATGGTCCTTAGGGGAATTTCAGAGGGCTACTTGACAAAATTAAGAATAATTATACTTCACTTAGTTTATTCAGCTCCATGCAGAGCTTGGGAGAGAGTGGGAGTCCATAGGACAAGAATTATCATCAAATGAGGATCTAAGGTCTAAACCATATTGATATGAAGGTCTTTCACATGAAAAGGTTTAGAAACTCTTGATCTTGCCATACATGGCTCTATATAAGGATAAATTATTGCATAGAGCTAGTACAATGCAGCTCCTCTGAACACAGCAGGGACATTTTTGTCTCTGTCTCATTCATTTCCAAGTAATTAAATTATATTCTCAAGGGTTCAATAATATGATATTGTTTGAAGCACACAGGGTGGGGTTAAGAGAGTGGACAGAGTCCTCTCTGTCTATAGATGGTCCTGTTTTTCCACATGTCCCTTTAAGAAAATGACTTGAGCGGTGTCCTTGTATTCAAAGTATTGGCTGTTGGATTATGCAGGATTACACTGTTGAGAAGCAAAACTGTGGACAGGTTCATGCTTGAATGACAAGGGGGGCGTACTCATCAATATGTCATATTTGGAAGCCCCAGCGTTGGTCCCAGTGTAACTCTATATCTACCCTCCCTTGACACCTATTCTTAGCTGTTGCCAATGTGGCAATCCCTTGAGTATTTTCCAGAGGAGGCATCTATTAGTATATGATTGTTTTATCTGAGATAAACAAAGCTTTTACTGTTAGAGTATTGATGAATGAATAATTAAATACACCATTGCTCATGTAAAGCCAAGATAATGTTGAGGAAGATGACCTACATTAGGAGCAGGTGTAACAGCATTTTATGTGATAAACAGAGAGCAGAGAAAAAAGTACTAACTTTGGGTTTTTCCTCTCACTGTTGCTGATCTCCTTTAAGTAGAACACGATTTTTTTAGATGAATATCCCTGATAACATCTAACACTGGAACTACTCAGAAATGTTGTGCAATTGTGAATAAAATGTAAAATAAGATGTCACTATCAACCCTCGCATGGGGACAAATGTGACAGTATTTATGTTAGGGCTATAATCTTGGCAATGGCAACCGGAATTTTGAGAAATATCAATATCAACAAAAATGTCGAGGCAAAAATGTTTTATTATTTGTTTCACAAATGCATCTATGGTATTCCCTCCCTTCTCGCCACCATGCCTCTTGAAAAATTATATCCTAGCTGTAAAATATTTCTTTACTTTTTGACAGTAAAATTAGAACAGTTCTAATATAAGAAGCTCATGATTTGACAACAATCTAGACGTCAAATCTAAAAACGTCCTAAAATTGAAATTACAAGCAGTACAGAATTTCCACTGACTTCAGTTACTGCACAACTGAGCGCAAAACGATTAGCCAATAGGAGACCAACATGTATTCACTTTCAACCAATCACAAATCTCCATATTACCAGCTTCCCTCTGCCGAGGTGCTTACCTAATCTGCAGGGTTTCAGGCAACGGGTTCTGTCAAAATCCCAATCTGTGAAGCAACCTTTTGCGTCTTGTGTTTACAGTAATGACACAGTGGATGTCCGCCGTCGATGCAAGCTGCATGTCTTCTTTCTTCTTCATCTAGCGGAAGGTGAGAAATGATATGAAATCCTTGCAATGACGTTAATATCCGTGAGCATGATAGCTGGATAACCAGCTAGCTACAGCGATGATGTGTCAGTTAGCCAGCTGCATACTGTTAGCTAACTTTACATTAGTTAAAGCTGCATCCTAAGAACTGGTGCAAAGTTTCTTGCATGCCATAGTTTCTTTTTCCCAAGCTTGATGTTTGGATATGTGCAGAAACTGAAAATGTATAGTGAGGCGTGGTGTGGCTTGGTGTCTGCTCTGTATGGCAACTGTCAGCTCTTAGCTGGGTTGTTCACACTTTGGTAACAAGTTAGCTAACGTTACCGATACGGGAATTATGTGATAAATTGTTCAAATGTTAATTCTTAACAAGGAAACGGGCTTCGCGTGGCAGCGATAGCCCAGTTCGCTAACTTAGAGCCTAATGACGGTCCCGAAAGTTGATAGGGATTCGTATTAATGCAGTGGACAAGGCAAGAGTCAGTTTTTTGGCTAGCTAATTAGCATGTTACATAATCCTGCTGTTTTATCAACATTTCATGATCCTGGAACCGAGAACCACGTACCTTCCTTGCAAAACCTTGTATCTACAAACTGTATGCAAAGTCAAAGCTAAGTAGCACCAGGGTTATTCCTTACTATGTTCGCAAATCTTGTCTGGCTGGAATTTGTGTCTAGCAAATAATGTGAGCTCAGCTGCTCCCTGGTTTGCAATTAGACCAAACTGCTGTGTAGCTGTAGCCTTTGCCCTTGCAGTGGACCTCACGACCTTATCTTGCAAGGCACAGCTCCGCCTCGGTCAAGCAGTATCCACGTATACCATGCTTGTAAGTTGTCAATTTCATTTTACTGATAACTCAAATTTTCTTCCTTAGGTGCACCATACAATTATGGAGTTTTGAAAAGGGAACCGTGTGTTTTGGGGGGAAAGGGGGCCTTTCCCCTCAAGTTGGATGGTTGGACGGCTGGATGAGACTGTGAGAGGGTTGTTGAAATTGTTGCCTTTTTGTAAATTATTTAAAAAGTAGAAAAAGAGGAGAAACTATTTTTGGAAGTAGTGCAAAGTATATTTGTATAATTTTGTATAAAACATACTGGACTTAGTATTTATTGAATTCTTGATGCCATTGTATGCTGCAAGCACCTTAGGTTGTGTTGTATTGATGGTCGACATGGTGGACTGAAACAAAACCCAACAAGGTTCTGGGGTCGCTAGGGTGCGGTGGAACCTCAACACAAGCACAATTCTAGCACCCCGCACCTATTTCGACCTTCTCTTGATATATTCTCTTCTTAGTTTTTTTTTTGTTTGTTTGTTTTTTTTCTTCTTCTTCTTCGAGAGCAGCTGTTACGATCATTATCGAATTACATTATCATTTGAAAGCTAAGCTTGACTGGTGAGATAGTGTTCAGGTTTGTTACTTTGCAGTGTGTAGTTTTTGAGTTTATTTTGGGTTGGGGTGGTGGTAGCACCTGTATAATAGATCTCATATAATAGAAAAGAGAGGTGTGTTCACTGTGAGGCCTGGGAAGAGGTCAGGATGAGTCTGGCAGTACCAGACTGCACTCCCAAATGCCGCTCACTGCAGCATGCAGACGAAGTTGTCGCGGCACTGACCGGTGGTTCAGAGGGGCAGCTGCGGGCCTTCTTGACCGCACACTGCCACAATGCGGCCACCCTGAGGGACGCCTTCGGTCGCACAGCCCTGCACCTTGCAGCCTCGGTGGGCAAGAAGGCCCTGCTGGAGTGGCTGCTGGAGAGTAAGAGTGCTGACCTGATGGTGAAGGATAAGGAGTCTGGCTGGACCGCTCTGCACCGCAGCGCCTTCTACGGACAGATCCACTGCCTCATGGCACTCTTCAAGGTCTGTTTCCATAGTGGATCAAAACAAATGGCAGTCAGTTAGATGAGTCAGTATGGGACTAGGCAATACAGCCAAAATTGTTATCATCAAACAATGAAATCTGAAGTAACCAGAAGGCTCATTATGTTAATCTCCTTTAGTTTATCAAAGCAATACATCCTTTTCTATCTAATATATCCTGTGTGTGATACGTCTCCTTGCTCATAACCAAGTAAACATGATTGGCTATTTGTCCGTCAACAATGGAATATAGTTGTGTTGAAAATTACCTACATTTTATTGAACACTGTTTATTGAGGAAACATAGATTGTGATAATTATTGTTTTATTGCCCAGTCCTAATTCAGTATCACTACAGTGCTGCCTGAGCTCTAGGCTGACTAAAGTGGATTGTTGCATCCAATCATGGTCTTCATAGGGCATGCCAATACCAACAGTTACCTGATTATAGTCATAGATACAGAGTAATTAGGCAGTAATACTTGGCAAGCCATTTGTGGTGACACAAGATCTGATGTCTTGTAGGCTGTTTTGGTAAATGAATATCAACCATTAGTCTTGATAAAACCATCTGCTTTACACAAGTGGATCAAAGCATCATTTCCCACAAGATTTAGGCCTGTATTTTTTGTTTACATTTTTTCAGCATGGCGGACTCCTTTCCACTCAGGACAAGGAGGGTCTCTCTGTCCTGGACTTGACAATGAAGGACAGACCAGCACATGTTGTGTTTAAAAACACTGGTAAGAAGTTATTTCATCAGCCACTGTCATGCACTACAACTGGCACCAGGCTGTCAGGAGTCACATGGCTTATTCTCTGGTTCATGGTGGCTCAGTCTGCTAATGGGCATGTCTGTTACACTGCATGGCACTGAATTCTGCCTGCACCCAGTCATATCTAGCTAATTTGTCTATCACAAAAGGACTTAATAAAATGGTTGAGGAGGGTGTGCTGCCTACACGGACTGAACAGCACGCTCTCCTTTCAAATGCAAAAAAAAAAAAAAAGGACCAGTGGTTTCTGTCAAGCTCCTGGTGGAAATAATGATGTGGCTGCAATTTTGTAATTGTGTTTTCTTGTTTTCTTCCTCTTCACAGACCCAACTGAAGTATACACTTGGGGCAACAACACTAATTTCAGTCTCGGTCATGGCAACCAGGAGAGCAGGCAGCACCCTGAGCTCGTCGATGTGTTTGCCAGGACCGGGGTTTACATCAAGCAGGTAGGTTAACACCACACTGTTTGTGTCTCAGCTCTCCATGGAGTAAGGAATTGTTTTCCATCATCCTGTAGGGATGACACCCTTTGCCTCTCTCAAACCAGAAATGGCCGTACACTATATAACATGTTATGTAAAAAAAAAAAAATCCACTTTGGTTCTGTAAATAAGCCACGTCACCCTGCGCTCCTTATCCAGACTCCTCTTAATTAATCGAGCCTCACCTCAGTAAATCAGCATTTAAAAGATATATATATTTCTCCTGTAAGCAAAGCCGCTAAATTGAAATAATTGTTCATACTTTGTCTTTTCTCTCAGGGTGAAATCACAGCTGTGGAAATATTGGCTTAGATACTGCTTGAGAGGTGCATATTGTACTTTTGATAAATTATGTTGTTACAGCTGATAAGACCACAGTCCACGTAATATAACACTGTTAGTTCTTATGCATGGTAAACCAAAGACATTGTCCCTCTTCGACTATGGATTTGGGAGGGGGTATTAGAATAAGAGGCCACCAGTAATCTCATTTGAGTGAGTCAGTTAGAGGGCAGCAGAGTTGGTGTGTCAGGCTCAGGCTGATTGGGTTTGTGTCCTTCTGTGGAGGCTAATTTGTGACTTGGTGGAGCCCGTCGCTGCATGGTTAAACCCACGCTGCCAGGGTGTGCCAGCCAGGCTACAATTTCATGCCACTTGTCATGTGGGTGCTCTTAGTGTGATTAATATAGCTGCTGGCACCAGTGCCTCTGCCCACAGTGGCGTGTGTACACATGGGCCAGTTATACTAGGTAATATGAAATGACTGCGTTCGATTCATTTCAGACTATTTTTAAGGCTTGTGGTTGGAAAGCAAGTTTGCGGCGAGTGATTTTTGGGTAGAGATGATTTGTCTGGCCCTTGTTTCAGTATATTGTTGCTGTTTACGTAAGACACCCTTTGCCCCGGGCTGTTTTTCTGCTGACCTGCAGGACTTGAAGAGTAATTTCATAAAGCTTAGCGGGGGACAGATGGATCCCATTTCATGACCACACAACGACCCAGTGGCGCTCCACAGAGCCTTTGTCTTCCCAACTCAGTCCAGCAGGTGCTGGGGGGTTAAATATTAATTTCAGAATGACATGTTTTAATTAAATGTACCACGCTGATGTGTATGTGTGTAGATGTCCCCCGTCAATGCGATACTCCAGGAAACATCCCTCCGCTCTATTGAGGGCTTGAGGGGAGCGATGTATTAGTAATGATGTTTGCTTTTCCACTTGTGCCGTGGCCTTTATTGGAACTGTGTTTTACCATCACTACAAGAGGGCTTTGGCCAGGGATATGGAAAGAGATGCATCGCAGCCTCCGCTATGAGGTCAAGATTATGATGGCAAGAGTTTGGCTCAGCACAAACTATTTTTCCCTCACAATAGGTAGAAATCTCAACAATACTCTCTGCCCTCACACAGCACATAGAAATACGATTAAAAGAAAACAGAAACAAGCTCAAAAATGTACAAATGGTAATTACCTCCTTTTTCCTACAGGTGGTCCTTTGTAAGTTCCACTCTGTGTTCCTGTCTCAGAAGGGCCAAGTGTTCACTTGTGGGCACGGACAGGGAGGACGACTCGGCCACGGGGATGAACAGACTTACCTGGTGAGACTGATGTTGGTGTGGCACTCACTGTACATTAATCCAAACCAGTCCAGTTTTTAAACATATTTTCATCATTCTAACATATATGGCTGCGTAAAGGCAAAAAATTGCAAGAAATCTATTTGGAAAACATCAAAGCTGACAGTTTGGTGACGTGCCTCTAATAATTGATCACACTGACCAAATAGTATCTTGCTAGTTGTCAATCATTGCTCCACTTTTCCTTCAGAAATTTAGTCAATATAAACACATTTAGAAGTTTTGGTAGAAAATGTTATTTGATGCTTCAGTGGTGAGTGAACTGACTGCCCTGCTTCTGTCAGCTGTAGAAGATTCATTGTGTAGAAGATTTGACTGCAGCTCATGATAGCAGCAGTTCACCTGTGTTGAACTTGAAATGGAATGACCTGTTATGGATACTGGAGTATCTGCCTCTGATATGATGGAACTATATAAAAAGTCTTTAAAATTAGCATTGAAAATGCTAATTTTATTGCTATTGCTATTTTATTTTTCATTAAGTGTTCATTCACTTAGTTACTTAGTCACACACTGCTAACCCTGAAAGAATGTTGTTCATTTAGAGAGTTTTTGTCCCCTGTGATGGTCTAAATGCAGTTTCAGAGGCCTTTCCACCTTCACAAGCATAAAATTCAAGGGGAAAAGTAAAATATGTCATTTTTTTCCCATGAAAATGGTTAAATTCTCCCTGCTCTTTCCAGATTCCTCGGATGGTGGAGGGTCTGCTGTCCCACATTTGCTCCCAGGTGGCAGCAGCCAAAGACCACACAGTGGTGCTCACAGAGGAGGGCTACGTCTACACCTTTGGCCTCAACACCTTCCACCAGCTGGGCCTGGCTCCCCCACCAGCCTCCGCACATGTCCCTAAACAGGTAAGGCAGCAGAGAGAACAACCTGGACAAGATCAGCCATGGTAGAGATAAGAATTTTTGTTAATATTTTGCAGTGAATTGTATCTGCAAAACAAGATTCAGCAGTTTCAGTAAATGTGGGAGAGGTACGTAGATCTCACAAACACTGAAGCAGTTGTTTGTCATGGGATCTCTGGAATTTGATAGAATTTTGAAAGGTGTGTTCCAGACAGCAAAGGTCAGGGCATATGACAAATTCTCCGATGTCAGGGAATTTTTACAAATGGATCACTTCACAGGAATCTGTCAGGATGTTTTATGACAGCTAGTTTGGCACATCCGTTGCATCACACTGTTTTCAATATGCTGTGACATGCTAAAAACCACAGCATACCGAACTCTAGTGAAACAGACTGTTGACAACTTAAGCTGAAAAACAACATTAACAAACCAGGAAGGAATACATTTTTAGTTCATGGCTTTTACACAATTATGGAAGGTCATGAAAAAGTCACAGAATTTAAATGTCTGAACCACAGTGGGAAGCCAAAACCAAAGACATTTTTCTGTCAGTGCAGTAATGCTACAGGACCATCTTATGGTGTCATTGGTTCAGGAATGTCAACAACAGACCTTTGAGAAACCACAGTGAGTGTAGAGACTTGTGTTCCAGTGTAGTTGCAGTATCCTTGTGCTATGATGTATGTGTAGGTATTCTCCAAGACCTTGAAAGGCAGGACCGTGATTGGAGTCGCAGCAGGAAGGTTCCACACAGTGCTGTGGACCAGGGAGGCCGTCTACACAATGGGACTCAATGGAGGCCAGCTGGGTAAGAAGTAGCCCTCAAATGTCAGCACACTTGTAATACAGTTCCTGTGCAAGTTAGCTTTTAAATTTGTTTGGTTGGTGAAAACTTCGGCCTGATCTGTTATAGATGAGACAGATATGGGTTTTTGAAAGCATAGGGGCACAAATATTTTGGATTTAATACTGCCTGTTTTATGATATTTTGTGCCAGTGTCCAAAATCTTAAAATTTAAGATTTCCATACCAAAAATTACAAATGTTTGGTCTATTTATTTTATTACTTAATCATATACTAATATGTTTTCATATTTCATACTGATTGAAAAATCACATTAGACTACATTTAAACATAAAAGCCTCTGTGTCTGCCGACACGTCTTACAGGTATAAAACAGCCTTTACTCTAATGCCTCTAATACCAGGTTACCTGCTGGACCCCAATGGAGAAAAGTGTGTGACAGCCCCCCGGCAAGTATCTGCTCTGCACCATAAGGAAGTCACCATCGCCATGGCAGCAGCTAGTAACGGGGCAACAGTGGTTGTGACGGAGAAAGGGGACGTCTACCTGCTGGCTGACTACCAGTGCAAGAAGCTGGCTTCAAGGTGAGAAGGGCAGTGGAGCTCACATCAAAAAAGTTTAAACCTGTGTTTATGAATTTGGAGTTCCATTACTTATTACATAGCATAAAAAAGTAGCTTATAAATTGCATACTAACTATACTATATGTTTCTGTTTCAAACGGCCAGTATGTGTTGAATAAAGTTATGATAATTCCTGGTTATTTCCCCCCTAAGCTATATAATTCTTGAACAGCACCCAGCTAAACGAAATGCTTGATACTAATATGAATGATTTTCACTCAGTGCATTAATATTTAAACTGACTGCTATGCAAGAACAGATTTATTTACACTTTGTATTATGTCACAGATATATAAAAATAAATGTTTTGTGATCACCGCATTAGTTTTTATGGGGTATTTTATTGTGGCTCAGAATTTTTTTCTCTGCCTCAATCATCCTTTTTCTAATCCCTCATTTAATTTTTTTCTCACAGGCAGCTGAACATCAAGAAGGTCCTGGTCAGTGGAGGTAGCCTGGACCACCGTGTGGATCCACAGGTCCTGAACGAGGGAGGAGGAGAGAAGGTGGCCATCTTGGCCCTGGATGAAGCTGGGAGGGTAAGTAGAGCCAGCAAGAATAAAACATATGGCTTTTTCACTCTGCTTGTTAGGGAGAAATGTGACTTAGGCATTTAACAGTCTGGTCTAAATCAATTACAGCACCAAATTGGGGTTGTTGAGCTTCCGGTGGATCCACCAACAAAACAGATGACTATCTCAGTCACTAGTTGCTGGTGCAGCAAGAGAATGTATAACACGGCTATTTTAGTGATAGATTTACTTTCCCCATTGTTATCTCCCCACCTACAGTATAGATAGTTATGTAAATCCAAGTCATATTGAACCATCTAAGTCTTTTTAATATGGCATTCCAAAAGATAGTTTTATGAAACTGGGATCCAGGAGTCCCTGTATTGATGACTTATCATTAATGTTACAATTGTAAAGACGTGTTAGCTTACCTCTCTTAACTTTTCTCTCTCTCTCTGTCTCTCTGTCTCTCTGTCTCTCTCTCTCTCTCTCTCTCTCTCTCTCTCTCTCTCTCTCTTCTACCTTTCCCGTCAGGTGTTCTGCTGGCGCTCCTCAGGCAGCTCGGTGAGACAGTGCCGGTGGGCGTACGGGCGTCAAGTTTTCATGTCGGACATCGCTCTCAGCAAGAACAACATGATGTTTGTGACTCAAGAAGGGGAGGGCTTCAGTGGTGTGTGGGCTGGAGAATACAAGAAGTACGGGGAAAAGAAAGGTGAGGAATATAGGATACTGAATCACGAAGTTGGCAAACTATAGGTGAGTTGATGTTGAACTGTTGCTACATTGTAGCAGATAATGAATTTCAATCAAGAAAGCACTTTATAAACTCCAGAAAGTCATGCAATTGAATAAAAATGGTGAAAGAAACAACACACTTATAAGATTAGAGCAGCTAAGAAGGTACCACAAGTGAAAAGGACATAAGAATAGAGGGTTCAAACAGTATAATGGCCAAAAAAATAAAAAATAAATAAATAAATAGGATTAAAGACATGACATGAAAGCAAGTCAGATGATTCTGGTTCTGCCTCTGATTTAAATTCGTTGTTATGTCACAGACGGCAGCGTGGAGGTTTGTGGCCATTCAGACGCTGGGACAGTGTACGAGCGAATCCGTCTGGAGAAACTTCCCTACGTCCACCGGGCTGTCAGCATCACCATGGACTCTAAAGGGCGAAATTTTGGAGTGCTTCAGTCAGACCCCAAAACCAGGTACAGACCTCTGAAGCAGAGAGTTTGAGGAATTTTAGATCAAGGATCTTTCAAGGCAGTTCTGTCATACTGGTGTTTTCTTTCTGAGAGATTGGTACCAGCCTCTTGTTAACAGTTTGCAGTGATAGTCTCTCAACATTTCATGCAAGCTGTGAATTGTCCTCACTCTGTAAACATTAGTATAACAAATACTTAAGTACTTAGTGTTGAAGTCTTATTCTTCCGAAACAAGATCTACCAAGGGGCGACATTATTTAATTTATTTCCTATGCAAATAAACCTTTTATTTTATGTTTTTGCCCGACTGTTTGCCAGTCTGTCAGCAGGATAACTAATAAAGCATCGTACAGCTCTGCATGAAATTTGTCATGGGACGTGCAGAATGTGAAATTTTATTCCGTATGTTGTCAGAGCAAAATCTCCTACTCTGTTTCTTCATTCCAGCTTGTACGAGATCCCCACCGTCTCCCCGTCCTCCTTCTCCCAGCACTTCCGGAGCCTTCTGGAGGAGGCGGACGAAACGGACAGCATCCACGACGTGACGCTGCAGGCCGGCGACCGCACCTTCCCCGCCCACAAGTACATCCTGTCCATGAGGTCCGAGTTCTTCCGGAAGCAGTTCATGGCGGAGCGCGGCGGGATCGACGAGGAGTCGGACGGAGAGGTGAGGAGGAGCGAAGACGCCGTGGGCTGCGATTTGCTCATTTTGGAGAAGGTGCCCCCGGAGATGCTGGAGTACGCCCTGCACTTCATCTACACCGACTCCTGTGAGCTGCTGGTGCACGGGACCCGGCCCAGAGTGTCAGGGGCCCAACCAGTTCACAACCAGGTGAGGAAAGAGAAGGGGATCATTTTGAGAAGTGTAGGGTTAGACTGAAGTATTGAGTAGATACTTGTTTTTATTAAAAATTGGATATCATTGCTTGACAGCTCATCTGCTTTTGATATGATAGAGGTTCCTCCCTGAACCCAATTTTTTTTTTCAGTTCTGTCTTAATTCCAGCATAGGGCGGGAGGGTTTTACTCAGCAGTCTGTGAAACTGCAGCTGCAGTCCAAAAATGTCGGTATCAGAGCTCAAAAACCTGAATGTGTCTAATGTCACTCTTGTTGTGTGTGCCAATGTCTCTTTACCCTCGGCCAGGATTCAGAGCAGGAGAGGCTTATCACCAGTCTGCAGGACTTGGGCCTGAGAGGTCGTTCAGCCCTCGAGGTCTACCGCTCCCTTCCCCCATCAACCAAAGGAGACCGAGAGCAGGCCAAGAGCAAGGGCTCCAAGCCCAGCAAGAAAGGGAAGGGAGGCAAAGGTGACAAGGCCGGAGCCAACGAGGGAGGAGCCAGCCCTGTGAAAACCTTACAGTGCATCGCAAAGAAGCTGGGCCTGGGCAGCCTGTCTGCACGGTGAGACACACCGCTGCTCTGAACCTGAGGCAGAGTGCAATTTGGTGCCATTTGTTTCAACCGTGTTTCTTTTATTTCTCCACAGTCTGGAGGGAGTCAAATACGAAAACGGAAAGATCAACGTTATTCAGAAGAAAACTGCCAACAAACCCAAATTCAACCAGAAAAAATGGTAAGTGATACTCTTATGTAACAGCAGCTGTAGACCAGATTGTCCTAAACAATGAATTCAATCTCTGATAAGCGTCTTTCTTTGTGTCTCGGCACAGCTCCTACCTTTGTGATGTTACTCTGAAATCTGATGACGGGAAAGAGTTTCCCTGTCACAAAAGTGTGCTTTGTGCCAGGCTCGGTAAGAACATGTTGCTATCTCAACAACAAAGAAACACACACACACGTACACACACAGACGTTCTTAGTCATTGATCTTATAGATGCTGCAAGTGGAAGGTGTCATTTTGCAGTAGATTAGCATCTCCACTATTTAATGTGGAGTTCAAAATCCCTATTAGAGATATAAAGGGGCATTTTGGAAAATACCTTAAATTAAGATCTGAGATGTAGTACCTTTTCTTCCAGGGGCAAGAATACATCCACTAGCATCAGCCGTGTGAATGCTCATCTTTTAGTAGCTTTTAATATTGATGACATGAAACTGTGGCAGGGCAAAGTGACACTGCGGAGGGCCTCACAGTTTAATACATTAATGGGCAAGCTTATGAGTTGTTGTAGTTCCCTCTCTCAAATGATTAGGACTTAAGTAGAAATAACTGAAGGATGAAAATTCACAAAGGTGATTCTAGTAGATATATATATTTGTATATTTTTTGGAATAAAACAGTATAGTTAGTAAGCCTCTGTGTAGCACAGACTTGAATTCAAATATAATCCATTGGGATTTTGCACTACACAGTAAATGGTAAAAATGCTAACTGCACAGCCTACAAAATTATATCAGACTTAAATTCATCTAGAAGTAGCATATCATACACAGGTCTTCAAGCATGTTATATGAGATTCATTTTCCTGCATTATTGTGCCCCTCTGATTTGCAATAACTAAAAGTTCATGACTTAATTGAAGAAATTAAGTAGCTCATCCTTCGTCATCCCTTTTCTACAGAGTATTTCCACAGTATGCTGGGGAACCCCTGGATTGAGGTATGCCTATATTATTTTAAATGAATTATTCTCTAACACATTTTCACTCTCATAAACCTTCTCTAAAGGCACGACAGGTGCAAATGCATGTCTGTGCTGCACACTAAACAGTTTCCTGGACCTCATCTCACAGTGTTCATGGTGACAATAATGTTGTTGTTTTGCGCCCCCTCAGGCCACATCCTGTACTGCACTGGAAATGCCCACGAGCTCAGAGATTCTACAGGTCATTCTGGAGTATATTTACACTGATGAGTCTCCCACCATCAAAGGTGGGTTTTCAAGTTTTATATTGACCTGAATTGAACTTTAAATTGCTATAGCATTGCAAGCTCTATGTGTTAAACCTAGGATGACAATAATACTTCTTGGTCTCACTGTCCCTTTTCTTCTTTTTACTCATAGAGTCCTTAAATGTAGAGTTTATCTGCAACGTCCTGGTTGTGGCTGACCAGCTGCTCATCACACGACTGAAGGAGATGTGTGAAGTTGCCATCACTGAGAACTGTATGTCCTACCTATCTTATTCCCTTTTTTTTTTTTTAATTTTCATCTGCATGTAATTCTGCATACAAGTCATGGGGATGTAATCTTTAGTAGGACTTTGGGTTAAAAACAATTACTTGAAGCCGTCAAGACACCATGGCTTCTGTTCTGCTTAATAAGAGTTTTCACACACACATGCAGTTAATTAACTGCATGTGTGTGTGTGTGTGTGAAATATGAAAAATACACTATACTATACTATATATTGGAGTTGATGTCTTGCATCAAACCAAACATCATATTGTCAGCCACATAAAAAACACTGCAGCAAGTAGTTGTGCGACATTCTTTTTATGGGTTGTGATCACAAAGAAAATATTTAGTTTAGTGAATACATCATTCTCTTCACTTAGCTTTAGATATTTCCTCCAACACCAACTTTAAACATAATTTGTAGCAGTACTGGTGGTATGAAAGTTTACAAATGTTTTTAAATGTCACTCTCATATCAGCTGTCTTTCCCATATGACGTGAATGCAGCGTGATGTTTCAGGCAGAAAACATGGACAAGCACATGCGGTCCACGTCATAACAGCATAACAGCTTTGAACATGATTACCCCGAGGTGATGCCTAAGCTTTCTTGCTCTACTGTTGTCAGTGACTCTGAAGAACGCCGCTGAGCTGCTGGAGTTTGCCGCCATGTACAACGCAGAGCAGCTCAAACTCTCCTGCCTCCAGTTCATCGTGCTCAACATGGCTGCCCTGCTGGAGTCAAAGTGAGTTGGTGTACACATATATAATCCAGTTGCAGTACAAGTAATGCAGACTTGGAAATGGTTCTTCACAGAACCTTAAAGGAACCGTTGAGCATGGTGCTATAATAAACCTTTTTAAACTTTACAGCTCTACTATTGTGCATGCCAATTGGAAAAAAATACCTCTTTCCTCTATACATGTAGTTAGAAGTATACGATGCAGTTCTGTGCAATATTTTCTTCAGTCTGTATTCAGTATATTTCTGAAATTCTGATATATTCACCAGGACAAACATTTGCTCCACCAGTTCTTTTCTTTATTATTTTGCTTTAGGAAAGACAGTAAAAATTCTCTGTGTGTGTCTGTGTCTGCTTGCTCCCTCGATTGTTTGTGTTGCCCTCAGAGCGCTGGATATTCTTAGTGATGAAGTGCTGTTAGAGCTCTCTGCAGCCTACAGGAGGATGGTGAGTCACCCCCCCTCATGTGAACCCATACAGCTTGCTTGGGTCTCATCTTTACTTTAGGGAGACAACACGACTCAACTATAGGCTAAAAGGAATCTATTAAAATACCTGGCCAAAGTAGGAGTGGAACAGGCTCTCATTTCCCATTTGGGAAAGAAACAAAAAAAAAAAAAAATGAAAAGGTGTATTGAGCAAATGTAATGTCCGTCCCCTTTAGGTTATTCAAGCAGCGTGTCAAGCAGGGCTTTGAAAATGATCTCAATTCAAGACCTTCAAAGGTCATAGATACTGTTAAATGTGTTTAAGTCTTAATACAGTCTCAGAGGTCTTAAAAATATTGCTTTTGTGCAAATGAATGTTTTGTTTCATTTAATTTCATTGTGTTTTGTTTGACTCCTCAGGCTTATTTTCAGAGTGTAAATTATCTTAGATTTTATTTAAGTTGGTAGTAAGAATGTCAATAAAGTCTTTATTCCACAGAAACCATTATGTAACCCTGTCGTGTGTGTGTGCACTCAAAGTATAGGGAAAAAAATCAGCCTGAAGCACAGTAACAATGTTAGAAAACACTATTGGTAATGTACCTTGCACATTTTGTCTGGTGTATTTCTTTTTTTTATTCCTGTTCATAACTGGCCAGAACCTGATGTCACACCAGTATATCCAGCACAGCTTCAGTGGAGATGGATGGCAAAAAAACTGAGTTATCTAATATATTAACTGTAAATGTCAGGTTTCGGTGTCAGTCCCTCAGTATCAAAGTGCAAAGCTGTATCTCTCCTGGAGAGCAATGAACGTCACAGATGATATTTAACAGTGGATGAGTATCCCAGGGTGAATGTCTTTTTTTTCTTTTTTCCAGCCAGTCGTATCTTTTTCTACCATATTTGATGAAAATGAAAACAGGATCAGGCTCTTACAAACAATTTACCTTATGCTGGAACTGTTAAAAGAAACAAATAAGAGTGTCATAATGTGTCTTGGGATGGTTTAATCCTTTTGTTTTTCTTCTGTTTCGATATCAGATCCCAGCCATGCAGAAGAGATTCATCACCCCCTACCCCGGCGCCCCAGACCTCAGCATGTATGAGGATGAAGACTTGGACTCAATGTTCAGCCCCAAAACAGAGGCAGAGCTGGATCACTCCTGCAGGTACAGAAACAAAATTGTTAAGAATTATTTACATGGTAATTTGTACATCTTAGGTGCTTTTGCAATACTAAAGATACATACAAACATGTAAATGGGAAAGTTGGGGATTGAAAGTAAATGTAGACTCTTGCTACAGGAGCCAGACACTTAAAAACACATGGCTCTTCTCCTCATGTGGGTACAGAGCAGAAAAAGACTGATGACTCATGACCACTTAGGGTACACAACCAAAACTGAAGAAAACCAGGAGCTATGCCAGAGGGTCTGCAGGTCCATAAACACTCCATTTTAAATGTTTGAAATTCAATTGAAAACCTTACAATGTTTTAAATGTGATTTTAAAGTGTTGCCTTTGAATCTTAAATACAGCTTCAGAAGTTTCACAAACCTCATGAGAAATCTCCCTGGTTGTGATATTTTTAATTCAGATTAGAGTATCTCAATACGGATTTGTTTTATTCAACAGGAATATTTTTACATATTAAATTTAAATTGGCAGTGAAATGTTTTCCTTACAGCTGTAGTCCTTTAACCGTACAGCCTACCTTGTCAAAGCTTTGTGTGCTGTGTTGGCCTTGCCCTGAATAGTTTTTACATCTGATTATGAATGAAATCCCTTTTTGTGACTGTGCAAATCGTTCCCCTCCATAGGGAAACGCTGTTGAAGAAGGCCAAGATGAAGGCTAAAAAGAAACCACGGCGACGCTCTGACAGCTCAGGGGGCTACACTCTCTCTGATATCATTCAGAGCCCCCCTGCTGCAGGTACACACATACGCACACACACTCGAAACATTTACATTCCCTCACAAGATCACGACAGAGCCCACTAATTATTCTTACCTTTCCCTCTCAAGCCTCAGCTCCCTCTTGTAAGCATCAGGTAATTTTCAGTCGCCTGATGATGTCACTCATGCCTCCTCTTAATGCCTCTCAGTGGTCTCTCCGTGCCTGGTGAAGTCAGTCAAGGCCAATTCCACCGAGTCCCTGCAGGAGCTGCTGACGTCCGACTCAGAGGGCAGCTACATGGGAGTGGGCAGCCCACGAGACATGCAGTCACCCGTCTTCCATGACAGAGCCGAGGTGACTGCCATATACCACAACACTCACCTACGCTCGGATTAAATTACGGCTGTTTTACTGCTTGGATATGCAGAGTGCTCTTAAAATTAGAACTGTGATGTTATTTATTCGCTGATGAATTCTCAAATAAATTATGACACTTGATAAAAATAGAATATAGACTACCTCATTTAGAATATAGGATATGATATGCAAATATTTATATTTTTAAACTCAAACAGTTGATTGAGAATAGTTTCAGATAAAAAACAGGTTAGAATACCATCAGCTTAACTGAAGATACTATGAGTGCATCACTTCAAGTTTTCATCAGAAGTGATGTGTTTGTCGTTTGCAGGATGAGAAGGCTATCACTCCAAGACTGAAGACCCCACCCAGCACACCCACCTCCCTGTGGAACGGCCTCCCCACCCCCCCCAAGAGCTCGGGCCCTGAGCTCATCCCCAAGCTCCTGACCTGGTGAGACGGACTCTCATGATTCATGGCTAAATCATTATGCTATGCTACCCTATGCTTTTCCCTCCTTGCCTCTTAAAAACGCCACAGTAAAGAAGTCAGTGGGGACACATGGGTTGATTTTACATGTTTTAAAAAACAGATTTGAGATTTGATACGGTTTACCTTGACTTTGGCTCAAACTTCACGTCCTCCTCCATTGTGAGGAGGAGGTCTGGAGAAAGGAGGGAATGGTTTCAACTGTAGCTGACAATAAATCATCAGTGAAAGTGGAGCTGTATGTCCTTCGCATGTGTGACTTGGTGTTACTGCGATCCGCAGTCCTTCTCGTCCACCCCCAGTCTTGGACCTGAGAGCCATCATGGACATGGAAGCCAACTCTCTGCAGACCCTTGGAGCCACTCCTAAAAGCCCTGGGAGGTATGAGCAGTCCATTAGATTTACTTTAACTGAGCATATCAATTACAAACAGATGTCATTTACAAAAACTGCTTGGCACAAGACTTTATGAAGAGTAGAGTCAGGGGTTGGAAATGATTTATTGAGAATTCATGACTTCCAAGTATCTGAGTGTTTGTGAGCAAATGCAGCTCCTTATGTTCAAGATTATTTGGTTACTGTTTTATCATGCAGATGATCTCATCAGTAGACTATTCAAGTCTCCATCTACTTGTTTGTTGTTTGTATCTTTTTTTCTTGTACCCTTTACATGTGTTATCATAGATGCCGCTGATTGGACTGCAATACTGTGATGCGTTCTTGTTAACTACTAACCAATCTGTGAAGGAAAGACGTAGTAAAATACTTTGAATTAACACAATTTCTTCACCATGCTTCACTTTCGCCAACTGCATTTTTCCCTGCCTGTCTGTAGTGTCAGTATCAGCAGTAAGCACCCCCCTGTCGCCACCAAGCTGTCCCAGAAGCAAAGGAAGATGATGGCCATGGCCAGCAAGGAGGCCAGCGTGGAGTCTGCTGTGTCCAAACCAGCCCCTGCAGTCACCCCATCCAAAAGCAGTGGGAAGGCCTGGTGAGTGGGCCCCAGTATGAAGAACAATACTGTCATGAATAAACTTCATGATGGGTTCATGGCACTCAGTTGTACTTGGTCAATACCATTATCTGTGTCTGGATATCACATTTGGATCAGGAAAAAAGCATGTTCAAGTATAAATGCACAGATTGCAGTGGAAATGTGATCTGGTCTACCAGGCCTCCTCCAGAAGTGATTGTGGAGTGTGTGTCTGACTTTGGCTGAGATCCACACTGTGTTTGCATTAGCCAGAGTGTATCCATCCACCAGGCTGAAAGATTGTCACCCCACCTCCTACTACATAGGAGACAATCCCCTGTGCAGCAAACAAATGTCTGAGCTGTACAACAACACCAGCCATGCTAGTTTTTGTTGACAGTGACACCTCCCCACCTACTCACCTGCTCTGCATGGTGAGCCAAAAATGAAATGCGGATATGGAGAGAATGAATACCAGGCATAGATGACAGGTCATGATCGTATTGTAATAAAGATACATCTGCCAACATGATAAAGAACACAGCACTTCACCAAGTTCGAAGGAAAAACAAGCTAAAAAGTCAAAGATTGCAAACAATTCAGAAAAGGAGGTAGACCACATCATAATGTAATATATGACTTATTACTCCTTAAAAATATGTGATTATGTTCCATCATTACTTTCATCATCACATAGTAAGTCATATTACTCTTTAAATTACTTCATTGTGTTCACTAAATGCAAGTCCAACAAGTGCTATTGAAGCTTGTAGACGATGACACAATCTCTTAATGGTCATCAAAACACAAGCCCATATAGTTACATAAAAATAACCCCCCACCCCAAAAAAAAATTGTCACAACTGGAACTCAGGTACCCCATTGCCTACAGTGTAACCTCTTGAAAAACAAAATAAAACATAGATTTAGGCTAAATTATTTTGAGGGCTTATTAAAACAATAGCAATAATTAAATTAAGACCCTTTTTTCTATTTCTGGTACTGGAAGTCCTAAAACACTGCTCCGTTTCTCAAATGAATAAATATTACACAACTAGTTACCCTTAACACTAAGCAAAAGCGAGTCTCTAATTGACCTTTAAAGATGGCAGTGGACTCGGCTGACTTAACCCTCTCAGGAAGCTTGTTCCTCAGTCTGGGGCAGAGCTGCTCAACTAATTAACCATGGGGATCAGTACAAGTTTGGAAGATGATTCAGAGGGCCACAAGATGTGTGTTTATATTGGCTTCTTTAATTAACTTTATTTGCACAAACACCAAAAATATGTTAATTTGGTTTTTTGATATAAGTTCAAACCTTCAGCTGTAATGATGGTAAGGTTATAAAATTATTTCTCAAAATTAACTGTTTGAATATGATAATGAAATGAATACAAGGTTGATGAACGAATGACCACAGACGACTCCAAAAGTCCCCAGTTCATCCATTGACTGTGTAACGAACTAAGTAATAAATGAATGAAATATAAGCTACTTATAAACTGTCCAGTCTAGTTCACTGACATTGTAACAAACTGATGACTGAATGAACAAGGGCTCTCAAATTGCAGTCCAGTCCAGTGACTGTGTAGCACACAGAGGAGTTGAGGAATTTATCAAGCGTGTCGCAGTATAGTGCCCAGGGCACAAAATTTTGCATCGCTGCAATCTCTCAATTTAGCAGGTGATTTATCAAAACTGTTAATGTAAATGAGCACAGCCACAATTGAGTTAATTTGAATGCACTGCTGCTAATACCTGTGGCTGGAAGAGGCTGCCACATGTCTGAACGATAAGGCTTTCAGTACCACACACAGCAGCTATGACATAGATATTATCAAGAAACATGTCTCAGTTTGCAAGACAGCTTTTTTGCTTTGTTTCCCACAGAATAACCATAGACTGTGGCGTGCGAGGGAGGGAGGGAGGGAGAGAGTGTTCGTAAACCCAAATATCAGTTATAGGCTGGAGTGTGTGTGGGTGTGCACACGTGTCTGTGTCGCAAGTTATGTGCATCGGTTTTATGTCGTCAGTTATATGCATTGCACGCCCATGTGAAACTATGACCGGGCAAATGCATGGCCAGCCAGTTGCATTTAAATTTTAATGTTTAATGTGAACTTCTTCCTCCCTCCTTACTGCTGCTGCGTTCACTTACTCCTCATCAGCTCCGACATCCCACTGTGAGTCGTAAATTCAACCTGTAGTTGAAAGTATGATACGCGGGACTGGGAGTGAGAGATGATTTCCTGAAGCAATGGCGCACAACACCACGTTAGAGATCTTTCACGTTATTATGAGAAGTGTAAAAAATATTTCGCTTCATTATGAAACTGTGGCGGGACAAATTAGACCGTGGTGGGCCGCCATTTATTACCAGTCTAGGAACACTGTTTTTTTTGTTTCTTCCCTCTTCACATTTTAGCAGTAGCACAGTGTAGTGCAGGCATATGCTTTATTCAGAAATCACAGGCTGTTCCTCAGCGCTGATAGTCCCAGTGGAGATGGAAATCACCCTGAGAACAACACTGATGTCTCTGAGGTCATCAGACACTGTGGATGAATAACTTTCGTATTAGGAAACAGATTTCCAATTTTGTATACCTCCAGCTTTAAGATAGCAGGTGCAACACCCACCTTTTATGCACAGAACCCACCACTGTGCATAAAAGGAGGCCCACAGCATTTTAAAATGAAAATGAATGACTTTGCTCATCAGCTGTCCACAAACAGCTGAGATATGATGTCAGTGTGACCTAAATCTGTCACAGTTAATGCAAGCTGGCATAATTATGTGCATGCCAGGTTGACGACTGGTTCAACCGGTAAAAGATGCTGCGAAGAAGTGCTTTTCAAAGCCGGTAAATAACAGGTGTGATTTCTCGGTAAATTAGCTTATGCAGGTCATTGGAAAGAGGTTTCCCTTTGTTCCTTAGTGATCGTGTTCTGGGGAATTCAAATGTTATTACACACTCTTCCTTCCTTCTCATTCATTTTCCCAACTGTTCTCTCTGCAGGGCCACAGCAGTCCAGTCGCCGCCGGCCTCACGCTCGTTTCGGGATCTCCTGGCCGAGGAGGAGAGCCAACTGGGCCGACCGGGACCCGCAGCAGCCCCAGTGACTGCCACCGCCACCAGGAGGGTGACCTTCAAATGTGCTGAAACCAGCGAGCCAGAGAGACCAGCTGGGTAATTTTTTTTTTTTTACATGTACTTACATGAACCTCAGAAATAAAGGCCTATACATAGACTCTCAGACATTCACTCATGATAACACACACACTCTCACACACACTCGCACT
>OMLF01010606.1:28383-42556 GCA_900302615.1 Holocentrus rufus
ACAAACACACACACACACACACACACACACACACACACACACACACACACACACACACACACACACACACACAGGCAGAATACCCCATTGACTTAGAATCCTTCCCTGTTCCATAATTCCTGACTCTGACCTCAGTTCATGCGATTACGTAACCTAACCTTAACCATTACTTAAAAACTTAATTTAAATGTACCCGTAGTGCTGAAAGTAGCAGTTTTTTCCTAATCAAATCCAGGAAGTGGAATCTTTTGGGGGGAGCTACAACTCTTTGGGGACATTTGCGCATAAAAAAATAAAAGTATGGATGCCTTACATGAACACACACACAGCCAGCTCAGAAAATTGAGCAACTCTGTGGCTTGTGAGCTCTAACTCTCTTCTGGTCTTGAAGTTAAAAGATAAAAGTGGATGTAGTGACCGGTGTTTATCTAAGGCTGATTCTCATCTACTGCACAAAAATTAATTTTCAGTGAAACACTGAGTCTTAAGTGAAGTGTGACCGGACCACCTGTCAGATGAGTCCAGTTAGACTGAGAGAGAGAGGCGTGATGCTGTGGTCCTTACGAGAAGTAAGGAGTGTTGTGCTGTTCCTCAGGGTAAATGACCCATTATAGCCGGGTTGAGCTGCCCACTGACACCGAGTCACACTGACCTTTACAACCCCCTGCCCCCCCTCTTCCCTTCCCCCAAGTCAGCTGGACAAACACAGACACACACACACGGAGGAGTAGGAGCTCAAGTCCTTCAGTACTGGATACAGCAGTTGTCCACGATGCAGAAAACGATCATTTTTAGTTCTCTATTGCCTTGTCATCATGCTTGTTTAGACGTTTGACTCTTTGTATGAGCGTGTTTGATTGCACGCCAGGGGTTTTACCCACACAACCACCAGCCTGTGGCACAGAGGGAACTTTGTGAATTAAAATAGGAGTAGGCACTGTTAGTGGCTTGACTGAGAAATGAAA
The DNA here is from genome assembly GCA_900302615.1 of Holocentrus rufus. NCBI lineage: Eukaryota > Metazoa > Chordata > Actinopteri > Holocentriformes > Holocentridae > Holocentrus > Holocentrus rufus. Next base: position 29,349 of record OMLF01010606.1, read on the forward strand.
GTGCCAAACCTGCAGGCCTGGTTGTCATCTGTCACTGTTCAGTACGTGACACCATTTCTCATTCTAGGTCATCGTGTGACAGAAGAGAGAGTGAGAAACTCTGCTAGTGTTAGGCCATCCCCTTGCAATTTTGCACAAACTACACTTCCTCCTCCCTCAGAGACTTTTAAGGCATGAAGATGAAATTCATCTTGCTCGGCTTTTGTAAGTGCAACTCCTTTTATCTGATCCAAGATAGCATACTTCCCCCCTCCGCTTATCTGGCCCTGCTGCAATCTATAGAGTCAACTGCCAAATATTAAGCAGCTGTGTGAGTCACTCTAGTGAAGTCTCTGATGTTAATCAGAATTGATAAGGGCAAACCTCATGTCACAACGGATCATTCACAACGGGGAACAGGTTCCAGGTCCCTCCTCTTCCTCATGTGTTTGCATGAGCAGAGCAAGGAGGCTGAGTTCAGGGCTCAGGAAGCAGCGGCAGCCGTGTGCGCTCTCATCGCGACCTTCTGAGACGGTGTTTCCACATCCCCAGTCAGAATTAATTTTAATGTCTTTTCATTCTCTGCCAGTGGAGCCAAAATCGGATTCTTTTGCTTTTTGCTTAGTCCTTCGATGAACATTTCCACAGGTGTCTCCTGCTCTGAGTTACATGCACACACGTGCACACACACACCAACAGACCCAGAGCCCTACAGCAAAAACACATCAAATCCAGGTGCAGATGGACTGGACTCAATTATAACAATGCAATAAATGCAGTGCATCCCCAATCCACATATAGCAACTATGAAAACAGACATAAACTTGAGCACAGGGAGTTTGGATAGTAACATACTGTACATGTCAAAAATAAATTGCCAGGTTACCAGTGGACGGGGAATAAGCAAGACGAGGCGTTTACTGCCAGCACTGACAGACGTAAATATTACAGAATTAAATGAATAGCACAGCAAGGGGGAAATAGAAATACAGTTTTAATGTGTATAATGGAGATGCTTTTACTTTTAATGACAGGTGTAAAATGGTTCAGTTACTCAGTCCTGATGCAAGATGCATGTTCATGTCAGGTGGAAATGCGGCTGCACACAGCAGCCTGTCAGGAGCAGTTTACTCAGCCTTTGTCCATCCAGGTAAACTCGTGTTGCATTCACTTCACTGCTCTACCCCCCCTCTCTTTGTCCTGCCCCCTCTCTCCCCTCCCCAGGCCCTGGGTGCTGGGTGCAGTGGGCAGCCCCCCCAGCTCCTCCATGGTGACCTTCGCCTCCATCGTGGAGGAGGAGAAGCAGCAGGAAGCCGCGCTGATCCGCAGCCGAGAGAAGCCGCTGGCACTCATCCAGGTAGCCCATCATGTTTACGCACACGCATGCATACTTGTGTCATGACTGAATGTTGAGTGTGAGTGTGTGTCTGCCTGCGTGTGCGCGCCGCATCCAACTGGAAGGCTTAGTGGTGGGCGTTGTGAACGCTTGCATGCACTCTCTTTTCCTTCCTCGTTTGGCAGACATGTATCTAATGAACATCATATTCTGTACAGTGCTGATTCAAAATGAGGTGCCTCCAGCTGTGTCTTCTGACAGCCGTCTCAGCCCGCGTGTGGCTGCTGCCAGGTCGCTGTCAGCGCCTTCACAAAACACTCAGCGCGACACTCTGTGTTTTTCTGTGGCTTTCTGCTTGCTATTATGTAAAATGCTCTTATTATCATTAAGCTTTCAGTGTCAGCGTTTTGTACTTTACCCTGAAATTAATTGTGGTTTTATTGCCCACAATTCGCCTGCCGAGTTTCTTTTTCTCTGAGTGCTCTTATCCAAATATTTTTTTTATTTTTTGCCCCCTTTAGATTGAGGAGCGGGCCATCCAGGACCTGCTCCTGCATTACAAGGCGCGGGACAACCCAGATGAGCTGATCGTGGTGGAGAGGTCTTCCCGAGGTCCCATCGCCACCCCGACCTGGAACAAACACTGATGGCAGACAGCACAGCCGCCGCCGCCGCCACCGCATCCCGTCAAACCGAGAACATCCCCTGCAGCTGTTAACCCCGTCAAGTCACCATACCTGCAACGCTGCAGCTTCCCCGAAACATGCTCAGTAACATCAGTTTGTGTCAAGGTGTACCTCAGACTCAAGCATCCCAGTGCGGGCCGGGTCTGATGCAGATCTTCTGCTTCTGTCCTCAGTATTACTTTAGATTACGTTTTAGTGCTGCTCCACATTTTGTGTGCATGTGTGAGAGTGTATGTGCGTGTGTGTGTGTGTGTGTTTTTGTTTTTTTTTTCTTTCTTTTTGTTAACTGATGAATGTGCTCCTAAGGGTAGAAAGTTATTGAAGGAAAATTATGGGCAAGGGATCACTTATTATGAATTTCTTTTTATTATTATTATTTGTTTTTGTTTTTTTTTTTCTTTTTTTTTTTTTTTTTTTTTCTTTTTTTTGGCAGTGGGGGATCTTTTCCTACAAAACAAGAAGGACATAAACAGCCCTCCAAAAAATACTGTCAGCTATCTAAATTATTGTTTATTAATATTTAGTTGCCAAAGAAATGAAAAGAAATGGAGATGTCCAAACCGCAAATTGGGTCCAAACTACAATACCTGGAGGGCTTTTGAGTCTGTTGACGCAGTGCAAACTCTCAGTGTAAATAAAAGAAGTAACAGTGCCAATTATAAAAAATGTGGAGAGCAGTCAACAGCAGTTTGAGAAGTAAGATTAATTGTTGAACAAGGCAGCAAACTTGTGCGTTATGTTTTTTTGATCCCCACCCACCCCCTCCAATAGCTGCTTTGTTTTGACTCCTCTGATTTGCATTGCGGTTTACATTGTTTCTAACAAATGTAATTTGTCATTTATAAAATATATTATTTGATGCAGTTAAGACTAAATGATGAAGCCAGCTGAGGCTCACAAGGGTTGATTGTATGGGACTGGATTTCTACCCTTTTCTGAAGGTGTTTCAGCAAGCCGTCGAAGGTTATGTGCCTTTTATTCAACTCTGACCACATGTACACATACACACAGGTACCGGACTTACAATATCATTTCTCTCCTGTTTAATTTAATTTAATGTATATGTTCAGTTGTTTAATTCTCGAGCTTTATTTTCTGGAGCCGATGCTGGCTTGGTACCTCAGATCTGGACCATGTAAACTCATCTTGTTCCAATGCCATGTATGTGTGTGTGTGTGTGTGTGTGTATGTGTGTAAGACTTATGGATGTGAAAAGAAAATGGCATGCAATAAAAGAACTCAGCTGTGCAATGACCTTGTCTCCTGCCTGCATTTCTGTTCAATTACTGATCTGTGTTAGATAACAGTGGACACAATGAAAGGAGAGACAAAGTTAATTTTCTCAATTCTCTTGCTTTATTTCCTGTCATCTTCCTTTATTGCTGTAAGATTGCAGAAACTCAATCCGTCACTGTGAAAAATGCAGCTCTCACTGCATCTAATAAAGATAACATTTCATCTACCCGTCTCCTGACACTTCATCTGCCCTGCATCAGCAAATGGCCATTAACAAGTTCCTGCCTCTGATTGACTGTGATGACCCTGCTCTGAAAAGAGAGTGTGGCGATTTAGGGGTTTTATTGGCTGTAATTGCAGGTAGAGCATCACATCGGAAGTCAGAGAGAGACTGCTCATGTGGGAAATATTAATTACTCATTAGGGCTCATTAGCCTGTGCAGAGATGACACATGCGTCACAGCCTTTGAGATAAAGTCTGCCACTTTACATCAGACCCTAATGAGCCAGATTGAAGTGTAACAAGCTTGGGGATGAATGCAGAGCCGTGCAAAATGACCGTTTACCCTTTGCCTCTCTGCCTTACATAGCAAAGTATTCATACAGGTAGTATGAAGCCACATGATGTTTTGAAATTAGATTTTCAGGCTAACTGCATGGAAAAAAAACTACAGCAGGCTTTGTACTTTAGATATATACAGTCATCCTTGATTCTTAATATTTACGGTAATATCAAAAATTTGGATGGCAGTAGTGTACATACTTCTGGTCTGAGGCATGAGGTGATGGGTGTGACAGCAGTGAAGCATATTTGGAGGAGGTGCACTCTTCCTGTGGAGAGAGACGGCAGAGGATAGGGCCTGGCCATCAAGCCTTCCTGCCAGGCAGATGGGAAAGTCATAGGGCCGTCCTCCAGACTTTGAGGATACTTCAGGATTAATTTGTTTATGGAGAAAAGGGACACGCTAGACACTCCACGGAATACCTCCTACATTCCCAACCTATTCTGGCCGAAGGCCGCCAGGTTAAAGCAAGCTGAGCTAGCCAGAAAGCCATTTATACATCCTGATTTTATCACTCATCAGTGCGCCTTGTCAATGACATTTGTTAAGCTCTAATGATTGTAAACTGACTCTAAGTTAGTACTCCTACTTCCTCCAGGCTTTCTATCTCAGTCCTGATCAAGTGAGTACACCTGGGAACCAACCTCCTCCACTGTAGAAACAGTATACTTTTACCCTGAATAAAATAACCCTCTCAGGCGGTGATTTGTTTGCAACTAATCATATGCTAATTTTTCAAGACAGAATTGGGAAATGATGCACAGAAAATTGACAAATTGAAGGACAAACCAATATAAAGTGTCACCAGAATAGCTTCAATCCTCCTTGGCATAGATTCTCCAAGTCCCTGGAACTCTGTTGGAGTGATTGAGCACCGTTTTTCCAAAAGATACTGCACATAGAGAGGGATATTATAGCAGGGTTGCAGTGTATAAACCTCTCATTACAAAGACAAATGCACATTTGAGAGTTCAGTGGTGTAAAAACCATCAGTGCTGGTGTATAGAGATGTGGAAAAAAGTGATGTGGTCAGATAAATCTTTCACAATTTTCTTAGGAAAAGAGCATGGTTTGTGTACACCAAGAGAACACTACAGGTCTGAATCCTGCACCCCAACAATGAGGGGTGTTATGCTGTGTGGCATTTACCTGGAATGATTTGGGTCTACCTTCCCCCTTAAAGGGAGGGCTCACTGTAAATCAATACAAAGTTATTCTGAGTGATCCAGTTTATTGATGAAACATTTCTATCTGAATGGGGGTGGTTTCTTCCAGGATGATATTGTCCCTCATCCACAGGGCATGAGGGCTCACTCTTTATGTTGGTTTTTAGTTTAATATATCACCCGTCTGTATATATTTAAGTTGCATTGAACAGTTTCTAGATGTTTTGCAGGGGCGGAGCCAAAGAGGTGGCCAGAGTGGTACTGGCTACCCTTGAAATTTGGGTGCCACCCAAAATTTTCAACTTTTCACTGGGTTTTTATCCTTCACTGTCAGATCTGTCAGCTCAGCAAAAAGGAATTCCACTTATTTTCAACCTTGGGCCTTATTTTGCTAGATTTTGCCATCATATTGATTGATTGTGTTCAAAATTTCATCACATTGTAGAACTTTACAGACTGCCAGGAGCACTGCTGTCCAACACACAGAGCCAATGTAAGCTCCAGCAGATGAATTCATAAAGCAATTAAATACAGTAATACTCAGTGCAATTTAAATAGTTGAGACTGAACAATTATATATGACATTTCAATTGTTGTAATCATTAAGTTAGTCCATGTTGTTGTTTTTTTTATAATTGCTCATATACTTCCTTGTTTCTTTGCTGGCAGCCAATCCTGTGCCATGTTCAAGTCAGGGTGGAAAAACAGGATTTTGTTATTTCAGCTTCAAAGCATTCTTTGTGTGCTTTACTTGTTGAAACACCCAAACCCCATATCCTCCAAATATACTGTAACTTCAGCTACAACCAGTTCTGCAAGGAGTTCAGGGAAGCCAGTCGGAAATTTACAGCATTTACTGTAACTCCTCGATTTATTTTAAGGCATGGACAGCTTCCGCTTTTGTTCTAGTGGAGAAAAGCAGATAAACTGAATTCTCTTAAGGATCATGACAGCAGGTGAGGGAATCAGTGACGAGATGAAACAATATCGCACTCATGAAAACAAAACAGCACCAAGAACCGTAAAACTTTGGAGGATTAATATTGTCAGAGGGATGATTTGAAAATGGCCATCACCTTTGTTCATGCTCTGCATAACTGAACTTGGAATATGGATGGAATATGGAATAGGTTAACTTTGCAGAAGTGAAGTTTCCAGAAGTGAATGATAATGATGGTTATTATGTCATTGTGATAATAATGACAACACAAATTTGTCTTAATATATGGCCACATTTCCACTCAAGTGTAGTTGCAATAAATCGGATAACATCAGATAAGTGAATGCAGCATGATGCCTGTTCTTCCAAACAACCTCCAGTTGGTGGTCATCATAAGGGAAAATATCCATACTAACAAAAATCCATTCATGTGCTCTTAGAAAAGCACTGTTTCCATTTAACTTGCATCAGGTTGGCTTACTGTGATGTAGAAGATGGATTAATATCATCAAGTTTTATGTCAGCCTAAAATGTGGGATCTGCTGTATAAATAAACAGACGGGTAAGCTGAGGAACTGCTCATACTGTTAGTCCATTAGCCATTTAGTTAACTTCCTGGTTGTATTAAAAGACGTGTGTGAGCTTGACCGTTTCATTAACCTGTCACTTTCACTCTTAGAGAAAGAAGTACAGGTTGCCCTAGAATGCGACCACCATAATTCCTTACTTAGGAGTTATTCATACACTTCTTAGACCTGAATGCTTGCCTGCAGCTCAAAGTGTCTTCCGGCAGCTTAGTTTCTCTTCATAGCCACAGTCAGAGAGGGTAGAACTTCCACTAACCCTCTCAATCCCACTTAGTGGACATGGAGCCAGTTAGCCCCGGATTACCTGACTGCTCCACAACCGTCACTCAGTTGGCCACTTCACAAAGATCATTAGGGTCTCAGGGATGTCTTTACTCTCTAAGCGTGCCCAGAACGTGCAGGCCTTCTTGCTGTCTTGGCTGCCGTCTGATGACGTCCTCTTGGCCTCTCCGTGCTGTCATTCTCACAGCCTAAGGAGCCACGTGTTTCACGGCAAGGTGCTGGCCTGGTGGCAAATTATTCAAAGCTTTGGTGCCAAGCAGGTACCAAATGCCTGGGTGTGATAGCATTTTATGATCATACAAGAGCATAATGTTTATTCTTCACATCCATGTTACTGTGTTTTCTTTCCAGAAGACTCAGCATTTTTGGTATTTGCGGCTGCCTTATTGATTGAGTTTAAAATGCCTTTGCACACAATGCTTGGTTTATGACTACTTTTCATCAAAAGGACAATGGTTCTTAACAGGATTCTTTATGAAAAGAATTAATGTCCCTAATACTTTGTACATTGACTGTATGTAAGACTTACAATTCTCTATATCAAGTTTCAAGCCAAAATGAGAGGTTGAGTGTTTCTGATTAAGGCCCTGAACTTAGAAACACCCCATACACTCTTTTAAGGATGAAGTGAAGTCATTTCACATAACAACTGAATTGATAACATGTTTTTCTCCTTCTTCCCCTTCTTCTTTATCTTTTTCCTTCTTCTTCTTCTTCTTCTTCTTCTTCTTCTTCTTCTTCTGCTTCTTCTCTTTGATCTGTTTTTTTTTGTCTTTGTCTCTTCTCTTCTTCTCTCTTCTTCTTCTAGCCCTCTTCTTCTTACTTTTGTTTATTATCCCCACTATTAATAATCTTATTAATCACTAATCACCTGTTTGAAACTGGTTGGGTTGATATGATGGATCCATGTTTTCCCCATGGCCCTGCTGATTATTCTACTTTCAATTTAAGCCACAATGCAAACAAAAGCACAGTTAATCTCCACAGATGCAGGCGTATAATTAGGTGGCCAATTACAGTGACACAGATTAGAAAATCACCCTTGATGCACCCTGGTGTGTTTGAGCTGCACACCTTATGGCTGCTGTCCAGCAGCTCCTCAGCAGGGCCGACATCCAGGTGGAGGAGAAGCTGCGATGCTGCTCAGATGGATGCAGTGAACGCCAGTTAACTAGAGACAGCACACACAGTACTGAGACCATGGATGGTCTGTAGCACCTATTAATCCCCCAAGTGCTTTAGCAGCATTTCCCTCCCTTGCCTTCCCTGGATGCTCAAGCTGGAAGATAGATCACAAACGCTCCATAATAAGGCAGATTAGGTGCAATGGGCCTCTCTATCTACCTTATGAAACGGGACCCCCTTTGTACCCTTCAGCTCTGACCTGTCGAAACAATTCCAAGCCAGTCACTCCACATGAGCCGTGCCCTTGGGATCGAAGACAAGAGAAATAAAGGAATCATCTGTACTGCTGAGTTTTCTCTCTGCAGCTTTCGACCCAGCGTAACCCCACGTTACATTTCCTTGACGCCGGAGCGATTCTCCAGCTTTTAGTCACCGGGGGTCAGCACCGGTTGACTGAAAAAGGACTGGAAATCCCATTCTGTCCTCGTGCCTCTGATCCACAACCAAAACTAACTATGCTGTCAGCTTTGGGAGTATCGCTCTGACAGCATGGACAAACTAATGCGGCCCACCTGGAAATCCAGTTAAGCTGTGTCCATGAAGGCTGCAGGAGCAGAGGAGGGGAAAGAGTACAATGGCAGAATTGGAAGAAAAGGGATAGCAGTGATGGCATCTTTGTTTTTGGGTTATGTCATCACTTAAGTTTTCTCAAGCAATTTTGCCTGAAAAATTCTCAGCTCTTCTTCAGGCTGTCATCATACAACAGCAATGCACACTTTCAGTCTGGGGCAGAAAGTGTCATTTCATTTCCTTCTTGCACTGCCAAAGGGAAAAGCTAGATAGACAGCTATTTGTTCACTTCCCTGTAAGACTGAAAATGAAATATAGGTGATGATCAATTGTTAGTTCACTGTGTTGAAATCCTTTTCTCTCCTTACAATAGATTCGATAAATGTGCCAACACATGTTTTTTGTTCCATCTCTGGTTTATGTCCTTTGCTTTATCGCTCATCACTGTTCAGTGGCTCATTCTCTCATTTTGGAACATAATGACTGACTCCTTGCTGTCCCTGCTTAAAGTGAGGTCAGCAGAGAGAGGTCAGGCTTTGCTGGATTGCTCCTAATGAGATAGAAATTCTAATCATGGCGCTGGAGGACCCTGGACCCTGGCGTCTCCCCTGGGTAATACCGCACAGGGCTGAAAGAGACAGATACAAATATGCACGCATCTCATCCCACACATTAAAATAGCTCTTATTAGAAAATGGAGAGGATGGCTTAGGACATCACTGTACGATGGTGTTTTCAGACTTGACTCCATACAGGCCTATTAAAGCAACTAGTCCATGTGAACCAGGTTTTGACTGATAGAGGTTTTTGAAGGCTAATACCAACACTGATATATTTAGACTGAAGTCACTGATAGCTGATATTTTGTAACCATACCCAATATCTTTAAATTTGTCTATTTTTATGTCGCGAGAAATTTACCTTCACCATGGTGAAAAAAAACCTCTGAAATAGCATTCAGTTACAGTTACAGTTACAGTTATCATTTAGCAGATGCTTTTATCCAAAGCGACATACATCTGAGAGTTCAGAACGATACAAGCAAGGTACTAGATGGAGACCATCTTTGGACAGTAAAACACAGTAAAACACATAATACTCCACCGCACTCTGCAATACATGTGGCCTTTAAGTCACCCAAATGAAAGTGGAAATAGTTACACTTAGCATTCAGTAAATCAGAGCAACTACTTTAACAAACCTTAACAGGTTAAAGCTTTGGTCTGTAACATGGGTCTTGTCAGTGCCTCCACTCTCCAGTAAACAGAAACTAAAAATTTCTGGCATCTGTACTAATTTATCCAATCAGGAGAGAGAACTCCACATAGAGGCAGTCTTCTGTGCGCGTTCACCATCAGGAAGCAGGAAGTTACACTGAAATTTCAGTGTAACTGACCATGGTGAAGAAGCTACCGATTCCAGTGCTCCCACAAACACAACCAAATACACTAATTGAATTAAGATGGTGAATTCAGACGGCTGAAGAAAAGTAATATTGTAACCCTAACCGACACACATTCACTCTCTCTCTCCATTGTGTGTAGATCTGATGATGTGGGGAGGAGGGTGAGTGCTAACTGCAAGAGCAGACAGGAAGCTAGCCAAAATGCCAATATTGCTTACTGCTGCTTTAATGAACAGAAAATTTAACACACTAAAACACAAATGAGAGACCATTCTTAAAGGAATATTCCAAGGAATACAACCCTTTTTCTGACTTACCCAGACTGAGACAAGATGCTTGATACCATTTTCACCTCTGTATGTCCACTGTTTCGGTTCCGATGGTTAGCGTGTTAGCTTAGTATAAAGACTTGAAGTCTACAAGAGTCATTAGCCATGCTCTGTCAAAGTGAGATAAATAAATCGTACAGGAACCCCAAGGCTGCTTTATTTACACAATGTATCATGCATATTTGAAACACATCTTGGATTTAAAAAAAAAAAAAAAAAAGTGTCATTTTATCAGAAGTTAGCTGGTAGGTGCTATAGATTCTAGGAACTATAACCAGACTACAACTTTGTTCAGCAATTATGGTTCCTACCACCTAACTTCTCCTAAAACGGCTCTCATTTAAAAAAAATCCATGCTGTAGGGTTTATTTTTTCACTTTGACGGAGCTATGCGAATGATGCCTGTAGACTTCAAGTCTTTATGCTAAGCTAACATGAAATCCTAACCATACGAACCGAACCTGTGGAGGTACAGAGGTGAAAATGGTACTGAACATCTTGTCTCAGGCTGGGTAAGTTGGAGAAAGGGTATTTTGCACAAAATATTGGAGTATTCCTTTAAGAGTAATGGAACTCTGCTGGTCCCGACAATGTATCAATCATTACAAGCACATATGGCGTCCAAGCTTTGTCCAAACCCACAGAACTTCATTTAAAATTCTAGTGGGGATCCCAAGGTTTCCAAAGATACCATATTATGCTATCTTTGATCTATGAACATGTCCTGCCAAACTATATGGAAATGTATACGAAAGGAAAAACAAGACATATACTGTAGATTATTTTCCATTTTATGGTATAGCGCAACCACAACAAATTGGTATCTTGGGTTTGCATATTTCACAAAGTATATGTGTGCTGTAGTTTCAGTGAAGCGTTGCGTTGGAACAAGCATATACAGAATATGCAAATGATGGAAAAATACACAATATGGAAAAAAATTTTAACTTTGAAGCTACTTAGGGAAAAATATAGAGGGGAAAAACAGAGTTCAAAAGGTTAAACGTTTGATAATGTGTCATACTTTATGAAGTTATCCTAAATTTTTTTGGCAACACCTTATTCTGAAAAGCGACTAAATACAGATATCAGAGAGGTATAAAGTAAAAAGAGCAGTATTTCTATCTGAAATTAGGTGGATTTTTATTAAATGGAATTACTCAAGTAAAGTCAAAAGGTACCTCAAAATTGTATTTAAGTACGGTAGCCGGATAAACCTACTTTACTAACTTTACACCACTGAGTAAAATGTGCAGGGAAATTTCTTTTCTTGCAAGTGTGGTCATGGAGGAACCTCCATTGCATCAGAAGTGGATGTCACATCCTGGCCGTTATCAGACATTCAGTCAAAAGCAAAAGGGACTCTTAATGTCAGTCTATCCCTGATGTGAGCATGTCATTACCCTGAGAAAAATGACCCCTGATATTCAGCTGAGTGGAAATGAAACATCAATGCTGTTGTTTTTGGACGCTGGATGTTCAGACCAGTAAACGATCAAAGCTAAAGGTTTGATTGTCCATCCCAGTAGACAGTTGTGACCTGAAGAGAAGCTCAAAGACAGGGACAGTATGCGAGGATAAATCTACCTCATGCCGTCAGCTAACTGGCACTGAAAACCAAACAGGTCTCTCTTTTTCAGTTTATTAGCCCAAGCTGTCCAGGAAATGTTTCATAGACCCCAGAGGCGACCTCTGTGTGATTGTAAAAGATCAGTTTATAAGAAGTAAAGGGCAAGAGGCCTCCTCCTCATACAGCAGAGCAGGGAAACAGTGCTCTGAAGCTATGGGAAATGAGCATGTTTTGCACATTTTATATTTTAAGTTGAAGGACTTTGATTGATAGAAATGAATGCAAACCCAGCTGATGGGAAGGATACCATTAGTCTCACCAGAGGGAAGAGCTGTGTAGTATCATTTTTTTTTAAATGGTTCTTGCTTCCATGCCATTTTCTGACAAAATAATCTCAATCATGTCTTTAAGTAATCGCCAGCCAATGAATCATCCATTCACTGGTGAGTAATGAGATGTCTAGTAATAAATACACCAAACAAATCATCAGTAAGGCTGTATCGTGGATAAAAATATACCTGCTGTGTCTATGACAACCACTTTAATTTAGCGCTGACGAGGGCCGGTGCACCATGCTCCGTTGAGGGCCCCGGTCCAGTTGCTACTGTCACTCCACACCTGGGGAACACATCGAGCAAGCTGCTCTTGGGCCGGTTAAGCTAACTAATAGTTCCATGTACATTTCCAGATGTGGGATTCAGTTTCAGAGATCAACCTGTCTGACGCCCGCCAATCAAAAGCTGAGCCAGAAACAGTGTTTAGACCAGCACTTTCAAGTATGAAAAACAATGATAATTATGATGAAAATGGCTTGAAAGTCCCTTTCGCAAAACAAATATGTGACTTAGTGTGAAAAAAACTTTATATCTCTCTCCTGTTTTTACTTTTATTTTTTTTAACTGTCACTCTGCTCATTGGTCAGTGGTCTGGGGGTGTCATCTGGAGGACTAGCAAAACCCCTTCAAATCTCTTGACTAAAATGCCTTTTGCGTTCCTTAAGCATTTCTTCTTAAATATATTCAGATTTTATTTTCTAGTGCTCTGGTTTTGAAAGAGGGTTTGGCTGAAATGTGCAAAACTGCAAGCAAAAAACAAAAAATCTCAAAAATATGTTATAGTGACTATTGTGTTATCTGAGACTATCTGGAACAAGCAGGAACAATATTTGTTTTGGCTTTTCCTTTGTTGCTTCAAACAATATCATCCTCCCTAGAAAGATCTTGAACAGGGGAATACTGGTGAACGTTTGGTTATAAGAGCCGATCAGCACTACCAGGGTTACACCCAAAACTTCTGATTGCATTTAGGAATTTATCCAATAACTGATCAGTAAATGAGTGTGGGGATGTTTGTTTGAGTTGTGGATACATAAACATAGATGTTTGTCATAGATGTAATAATAGTAGTGTGCTGGTGAGAGGAAAATGGGGGGGG
>OMLF01010608.1:0-28266 GCA_900302615.1 Holocentrus rufus
GAAGAGGGATTAGACATGACAGGCGTGTCATTAATCACAAGATTCTCCAGGCAGTGTTAGTGGATCTACCTGCACTCACTGGAAACCAAAGCGAATGGAAAGCCGGACTAGTCATGGGAATAGGAAGTGTGTGTGGAAGTGTGCGTGTGTGTGTGTGTGTGTGTATAGCTCTGTGTTTCTTCTGTGGCTTCATTATTGTCCCATTCCCTATTCCTTGTGTCGTTCCTGGCTCTGGCCGTGTACCATCAGCCCCTCCGGCAGACACATCCCTGACAGGTACAGAGAGAGCAAAGCACTCTGTAGGAAGCAAATCTGTCACCACGCTAACTAAAACATGTCATCGGGAGGGCTGTGTGTGCACGGGCACGCGCGCGCACGCTCCGGCGCGGTGTAGATTGTTGATTGGAATCCAAGACTGCCATACTGAAGAGTTCATTTCATAGCCTCCGAGTAGGAAGAGAAAGGGGAAAGAGCTTTGAAAGAGCTGGAGCAGCGGTATAACGGCATAGCAGAGGGTTTGGGGGGAAAGATGGAGAGAGGAATCAAGGCAGGGCTAAACTATGAGACGGGGAGATATGTGCTGTGTGTGTGTGTGTGTGTGGCCTCAGGGGAGCCAGCTCCTCTCCCTGGACTAGACTGAGCCCACCTGAGTCTCTCTCCCACCCCTCCAGCTGTTTCCCTCAACATCTCCAAACCTCCTCCCCCGTCACCCCAATCTCCAGCCTCCTCTGCCTCGCCAGCAACTCCCAAACTCTGCGTGTGTGTGTGTGTGTGTGTGACTACAAACTTGGTGCTGCTCAGATGAGCTCATTTGCCCCCCCACCACCACTCCCTCCTCTCCCCGCGTATCGCTGCGGTTGTGTAATGTTTGTGTTTTTTGCCTGAGAACCACATTATTGATTTGAATTGTGGATAACCGTGCAGCAAAGTAAAAGTTGTACTGGTGTGAACATATTCCATGACCTGTTATACTTTGTACTGACGGCTGTTATCCCAGTGTTTTCTACTGAATCCACTCCAGCCTCCAGACTGCACCACAAGCGGAGCGGTATGAATTCCCATATAAGGCAGGAGGTCCCTTTCTATCCTCTCCCCTCCTCCTCCCCCACTCCTCTCTTCTACCCCTTCACTCCTTCGCTCAAACCGACTATAAGCTCCACACTGTTGGCTCCCCTCTCCTCTTTCTGCTCTGACCCAAGTACAATGCTCTCAAGGCACACACACACACACACACACACACACACACACACGTAAGGAGAATATGGCCAAAATCAGTGGAGAGCTGCCTGACAAGAGCTTCCAAGTGTTGAAGTTTAGTGGTTCATTCAGTTCATAGATGTGCTTTAGGGATGTCACGACACCAGCAATTTGGTAGTTGATACCAATATCACCCGATACCATGTCAAAAACAAGTATACAGAAACTGTGATTTAAGTAGTTAAACATATAGGCTACATTAGAATAAAAAAAAGTGCAACATCAGCCTGTGGCCTTCAATTAGAAAGTAAAGCAGCCCAACAAAGATCCATTTAAAATTAGAAGAAAATGTTCTGCTGTAACAATATAATGGTGTGATTATGTGAGTTGCAGTCCTGTAAGCATGCAACTTTAAGTGTTTTCAGTATTTAAACATGCAAGATGAGGCTTTATTATTAGAATAAGAGTGAGGGATCAAGCTGTGTCAGTGCCAGAGATGCTTAAAATACCAGTGTTGGTAACATTTTGGTATCGATTTGTATTGATTCTTGTGACATCCCGAACATGCTTTTTTTTGTTCGGTTTCTGTCATCACTCACTGAAATACCTTGCTTGGAAAACTTGCGGGGTCTTCTGTAGGCCGTGCTATTAGAAGGCACATAACAGTAAATATTAGGGCGCCCCGTTTCTCGCAAAGGCTTCAGACTGAACCTCACAATCCCAAAGGGAGGACAGGGAGAGAGGCAAGCGGGGAGGGAGGGTTACAGGGAGGGAGAGATGGATTGAAGGATGAAGATAGGGAGGACAGAGAGAGAAAAAAAAAAACACAAACAGAGCTGATAAGACCCTCGGCGGAGGAAGTGTCGTTCTTGGCCAATCCCCAGCGGAGACTCAGTATCCCACTGTTCCCCTGCTGCAGGATGTGTCCGCGTGTGGGAATATACCAGGAATGTGGCCCCTTTTGTTTAGTGTGCGATAGGCTCCTAGTTGGCGTTCATTTGTGTGTGTGTGTGTGTGTGTTAATGTGTGACAAGCTCCAGGCTTGGCGGTGGCTGATCAGAACGACACTCCACAGTCCTTTCTGGGCAAGACCCTCCTAGGAAAACAATGACTGGGCATATGGCTGCTATTTTTCAAGCCCGCTCATTGGCTGGTGGAGCCCTCCCCGGGTTTCCAGCAGTGATTCATATCCATAGACTACAGATTAAACAAAGGGCTGAGAAGTATTTTCATCAAACCCTTCGGGATGTCATTACCCGCATGCAGCAGTGATATGTTAATTTCATCCCGTAAACCGCATTTTACCTGCGTTGTCTGGTCCAAGTTAGACGTCAACCGTTTGAAGCATGACATTTTATTTCATTCACCGCGTTATGGTTAATTCAGAAATGTATACCCTATAAAATGTTTGAACAGATACTTTGCAAAGAATACGGTTGCACAGGGGAATTTTGTGTTTTTTTTTTTTTTCCAGTGTGGTAGCTGTAGCTCTCTTTGCCTAAGGTGTTAACCAAAGTAAAACTCTTGAAAGGCCTTTAAATAGAGTCTCTAAAACTGTCGAAGCCTACCTTGGCCTTTTACGCAATAATGTTTCCACACACACACACAGAGCCCATTTTCAGCTTGAGGCTACATCCTACACTTGGAGTGCTACCTTGTAGAACGGTAAAGAAACATGATTTCTTTATGAGAGCTTACAGGGCATGAAAGACACGCAGACATGAGTAGATAGAAAACAAGGCATGGTGAGGTTTATTGAAGAACTTAGGACAGTTTCTTTGTTTTGTTTTGTTTTTTTTTGTAGCCCTCACATTGACAGAAAACAAGCAATCTTTTATTATGTGTGTCTTCCCTCGATGATTAAACACAGTGATACAAACATTATTTAAAGGTCGGGATTGAAAGCACCAGAGGTATAATCAAGATAAGTGAAAACCCTTAGATGACCATGAGGATGTGCTTTACATTACGCATGGACAAAATTAACATTGCCAAAATATTCACTGGGCAACAGATGATAAAGGCCGCCTTAAGCTTTTGGCACTAATCAATAAGAGAGAGAGAAGAAATAAACATTGGGAAAGGACGGGTAAACAAGCCTGCTGATGGGCAGTGATTTTTTTTTTTATGTGAATATTTACTGACAATATTTGGTATCCTTTTGGAAGTGTTGTTTTGTATAAACCCAAAGGAGAGCTCCTCTCACTTTGCAGAACAGTACATGTAGTGGTACAAAGTTTCTCATGTTGAATACAGTAAAACAATACAGCATTTCTGATTAACTGATTCATTTATCACAATCACATCTTTGGTTCAATAGTTTGATGTCTGTGTTGCACAAATACTGTAAAAGGCGCAAAGTACAGGCAAAAAGAGCCCAGGAAGCCGTGTCGAAGCTTCATCCAATGTGTCTTTCCACATGAGTATTTCCTGATGTGTTTCTGCTGTAGTACAGACGGTAGACACAGCCGCTACTGTTCATTTGTTATTTCTGAAAAGGTGGGTGCAAAACCTTTATAATGACACCTCAATTATCACAGGAACAGTTCACCATGACAGACAATGTCAGGTTGGATTTGTCAACTTCTTGCTCATTTGGATAAGCTGCTGTACAAGTAGGCAAGTGCTCTGGGTAGAAGCAAATATACAGCTTTGCCAAACCGATCGTGTTGCATTGTATGCCAAAAATATCCACTCGTCTTGGACTAAACTTTGAGTAAAAACTAACTTTACAGTGAAATAGAAAAGTGTGTCACAACAGGGGCAGGAAGACTGATAGACACTGCGAGCAACTACTGAATATTCTGCTTTTTTTTTTTTTTTTTTTTTTTTTTTCCAATCAGACATTACCTTGGTTGCCATATAAAATGCGGTATAGAAGTGGAGTTAAGCCCAGGAGTGCTTTTCTTTCAATCACAACTGTTGGAGATGGTGAGTCAGACACGGAGGTGGGATAAATCAAAACAACCGGAGAGAGAGAGCCAGGGACACTCATTGAACACATTTGAACTGTCTGTCCACTGGGTCAGCCGGTTCAATGTCTGTATACGTGTGTTTGTGTATGTATTTGTGCATGTGTGTCACTGAGTAGGCCTACAGACTCTTCTCCACTCAAAAAGAAACCATGAGCCGTCTTGATGCTCCTCTCATTTCCTGTGTGGCCTCTTTCAAACACACTCAGACGTTTTCCCCGCTCACAGCAAACAGCCCATGTGACCAGCAGTGAGGTAACCGCAGGCATGTATGTTGTTTCTAAATCTCGAGCAAGAAACATCGACCTCATAGAGAAACACCAGCTGCTCATAGGCTTACATCAAGATCCAGAAGAGGACATAATAGCAATAGTGCTGATTAAAATAGGAAAATAGGAAACCAAAAAAAAACAAAAAAACAATAGCATGTGAATCACAGCATTCAATCAGATCTTTGCTCTGCCCTTTTCTTCCTCCTCCTCCTGGTGAGCCTGAGCCGCGCCTCAGCATCTGAACGTGGCGCCGAGGACGAGGCGACACCTCGGTCAGTCACACAGGAAGCCGAGGAGGCAGACGACCTCGCATCCTGTCTGAGCTTTGGACGAAGCACTTCCTCCCGAAAAAGCAGCAGTGCAAGCGCTCAGTGATTGGCTCTCTCACGCGAGCGCAGCCGAAGACGTCCCTTTGTGGCGTGTTGCTGAGAGAGAGAGAGACAGCGAGCCGAGAGGTAAAGGCCCAAAAGTGACAGACGTGCGCGCGGATGTCACGGTTCACAACAAGACCGCCAGGCTGCCACAGTGCTCTTTGGAGGGGAAAAGTACATTCACAAAATTTTCAAGTATAGCAACCAAAAAAAAAAAAAAAAAAAAAAAAAAAAAAAGGAAATAAGAAAGCAGTGTGAGCTCAGTTTCAAACACAGGGAGCTGGAAAATCATTAGGGTCTCAAGTCCAGTATTTTACTCACTGGTAATGGCTATAAGTTGACTTTGAGGTTGGTGCACCAACAGGCACCTTCTGTCCATCACTACAGCTACAGAGAAGGTCAGTTAAACATCAAGGCAGTGCTTAAGAAGGGCTGCAGAGGCAGATTTCTCATTTGTAGCAAACCGGAAAAACGCCCCTGTGATTGCTAAAAGAAGCGAAAAAGGATGTTGTGCATCTTGATCTCAACTGGCACCGAGACAGATGAGAGAGAATGAGCTTTGATGCACTGATAGAGGGGTCTAGAGCGAACACAGCTGAAACCATCCTCCCACCGCAATCAGAGAATATAAAGCTCAGATATTTCCCATACAGCTTTGCCTGTCTGAAGGTCCAGACAGCACACATTAACAAAATGCTGCCACTCTCAGTGCAGCAATACAACAACAACAAAAAAAAAAATACAGCCTTTGAGCTCACCAGCCTTGTACTAAGAAGCGGTTCTCAGTGTTCAACCGGTCTCTGTTTGTTCACTGCGGTCTCTGCCTGTGTGCGTCTACCCAGAGTAGCCAAGCCCCTGGTAGCCATCAGGGCTTCTTGGCCGCTGGTTTGGATTTCCCATTGGGTCCGGTTTTGATCTGGGTCATCTCCACATCTGCCAGGGCGTCGGGGGGAAGGCACGAGCGCATGCGTTCAATGGTCTTCTGGTGCGCCGCCCGCTCCTGCTCCAGAGAGCGAATCATGTGCTTCATCTTGCTCTCCCGAGACAGGAAGTTCTCCACGTTCGTCTCCAGCGTCTGGATCTTCTGCCGCGCAGCCTGGAGGACACGGACATTTTACCTTTCTAAATACAGGGCATGGTACAAAGCAAGATGTTTGGACCAGGGGTAAACAAAAAGTAAGGGAGCTATAAACTGTGAGGACACCAGCAGGGGTCAGCAGCAGAGCACCTTATTCATCTCACTTGTTTTGATAAATGCAACATTGGGGTGTAAGGTGCTGCAGCACAAGTCGATGCAGAGTCTATGGCTTTGTGGTGAGCCACTTGTTAAATGGTGCACTAAGACGCTGCTAAAATTTCTCTGACAGGCCAAGGAGGACTCAGCTCAGTATTTTCTACTTTCTCCTTACCCAACATTATGACCTCTTTGGCCTTTATTCATGTGAAGACCCACAGTTGTGACTTCACCTGCCCTACAGTACAGATTCACATAGTACTGAGCCGAATGGTAAGAATATTTACAAAAAAGAAAAACATTTCATCCCTTTGTCTTTCCTCTTTCACTTATGTTTTAGTGCCATCTATGGGTTGTTGGAGACATTACAGATTGGGAATTCTGTAAATATCAGTGTGCAGGTGCAAACAATATGACAGAAAACTTTCCCAGCCAATCAAAAAAAGGGAATATTATACTTTTTTTGTGTAGACTGACCATTATCATACTTGCTAGGCTAAAAAGATGATTTGTGGCAGTGCACCAGCCTGTAAATTAGGAACCCTCTTCCTGCTTTTATACCAGTAACAAACTAATAATATAACAAATACTGTTTTTACAAATGAAATACTGAACATTTGATGTCATTTTTCCTGTTCATTCCATTTGATGCAAATGAAAGGAAACCTTTTGGCCTATAACCAGACTAGAACTTGACCCTCCCGTCTTTTTTCCTCACCTGAAGTTTTTCCAGCAGGTCCATGTTCTGTTTCTTCAGCTGGATGTTGGTCTTTTCTAGTTTGTCCAGTCGGTCTGAATCATCAGGCAGAGGCCCCGTTTCCAACATCTCATCCTGCAGGACGTGGTACTCAACCTCGTACGCATGCAACTGCTTGGAGATGTCCATCTCCAATACCTGGAAATCCAGAAATTACACAGTGAAACTTCATCTGCCCTGAACTGACAAGACATGATACTTCGATAATCTTAGAACACTATCTACTAACTTCCAGCTCAACTACCATGTATGTAGGTTTTCATGTTTATTTGCTGGATAATATAATTATTCCCCAGTTTTACTCTCTAAATTTCCCGAAACCCTTCCAATCAGACCTGCTTGCATACTCATACTCAGCAGGTCTATTTCTTAGTAACTATTCACACAGAGAAACTCCTTGATTGCAGGGTGACCAAAATAAACAACAACTCCCGCTACTTCTTTGTTATCCATTGGTCGTCATGGTTTGATTGGCGATCCGCACTGTGGCTCCTCAACTCCTCAACTCACTGTTTTTTCATTTTTCAAGGACAGTAAACACATTCTCCTCCATCACACCATTCAGCTTACCGTTATAAATTTGTGGTTTAGTGCTCTCAGAGGTACAAGATATAAATGCATTACTGTTATGAACTATTCAGAGACATAGAGAAATTCCAGATACTTCCTCGCTCTGTACCTTAGCGAATGTCTGCTCCATCTGTGTCTGGGTGAGGTTGGGAATTGTAGTTTTTAAATAGTCCACAATGCTCTCAAAGCTGTCACACTCCACTATCTCCCCCTCATGGCTGCTCAGGAGACACAGGGCCACTTTAAAGATAACTTCAGTTCCCTGGACAAATAAAAAATCTGGGAAAAACAAGACAAGACAGAAGCAACACAGCAATAAATGGAACAATGCTCTACATACTTTTTACAATGCAGTAAAGCTGTAATCACGAGGAGGCATATCAGATTTATGGTGTGTGTAATATATAACCCGGTTTTCTAAAGATGTACCAAAGATGCGGGACACAAAGCCGAGGGGGAACTGGGAGGCGAAGAGCGTGAGGAACCATGGAGCTGCGTAGAGGCTCGGGCAGATCTCGTATTCCTCCAGGTGATTGTACAACTCGCGGTGGTAGTCGTGCAACAGTCGCGACAGCTGGTACATCTGAATCTGGGACGACCCACACACACACACACAGGCATTTCAACACACACAGACGTATAAGGACACTCACAGGTCAGAGCATGTCGCCGTTCAACAGAAAACTGGTGTGTCTGGATCTGCGAAGGAGCACGAAAATCTAAATATTACTGCAAATTAACCTTCACGTGGCCATGGAGCTCCGTCAGTATTAAGAACGTCGTTTCAAAGACTTGCCCAGGCAAGCATCAAAGCCAAGCATTTCACAAGCGCCCTGCAAAAACATTTTTCCTAGCTACGTATTAAAGCGATCCTGACAGTTGAGTGCAGCAGCAAAATACACAGCAGACAGAAAGGAGAAGCAGAAGTTGCATCACGCTTAAAATTAGACTGTTATCAGCCTTACAAATTTCCTGACAGTTAAAAGTCATACGCTTTACCTTCACCCGCTCGCACTGAGAAACAGCAGAAAAGACTATAGCACAAATTCTTCCTGTCTTTGTGAACTTTGGGCTGGTCTTAAAGCAGCACAATGGGAGCACAGAGAGACCCAGGAGGGCACTGGTTGGCTGAAAGGTTACCTGGTGTAGATTAAACATTACCACGCCTGCTGATGCTTTCACCCTCGTGAGCGCAGCTGATATACGACTGCAGTTAACAGAGCAGCGCTGGTTTGAATAAGGGGTGGGGACGCCACTGTTTGCTGTTGATAGCTAACCCGCACAGGTGAGAGGCACACTGGGACTCTCAGAAAATATCTGAAAACTGGGCCAAATTGTCTGGCATGTCTGTTAATCGTTCATGAAATTTGAATAAAATGTTATGGGGGGATTTCTCTTTTTTCTCTTGTGGCACACATAAACTGAGCCACCCTTTATTTAACAGTATTTAGCGCAGGCTGCAGAAACACTGCAGGATATTTTGCATGATGCTGCTCCAGTGTGACCTCAATTTGAATCTTAACTCGCTGAGAAAAATCAACACGTTTAATGTTTAACCCCAAATTCCCTAAGAAAAAAAAAATCACAACAGAGAATTCTGTGGCTAAATGCTCCACTGGGGGAAAAAAAACCCTGCTATCTCTGCCAAACTTGATCTCATGTGACCGTGGACAGTTTAGATAAATATGTCATCAGCATTAATGTACCAAGAACTAATACGTTTTCTCGTCATGTAACAAGAAGACATGTTTTGTCGGTGAACAACAGCAGGGTATGTCACTGAAACAAGTCTGGCTTGGCAGTGGCACTAGAGGAAAGGTCACGGGGTCACCACAATCAACTAGGTCTCCCTCTAGGGGTCAGGAATGTGCATAGCAAATATGAGAAAGTTCAAGTAAACTAAGTGTTCGTCTTATCATGTTCACAGCCAGGATCTGCAGCGGCAGTTGGGATGAATCCGTAATATCCCCAATATAATGACGTGTTGAAGTAATGTCTATGCATCCAGGAACTGACCTGCAGAGAAACCATGTCCGGTCGGTACTGCCGTCTGAAGCCGAGGTCATACATGAGGAACTTGAGCATGTCGAAGGCCTGGTCCTCGCTCATGTGGAGCAGCAGCACTCCGGCCACAAAGCTGATGCCCTGGCAGTAACCCACCTGTGCAGCATGAAATGAGCGCATAATCACATTGAATACGCTATGGCCTTGCAGTAGTGCATTATGGGGGCAGAGAGTATCTTCAGAGATGAGTCCATTAACTCAAACACATGGTTACAGTGAGTACCTCTGTGTCCAGCAGAGAGTAGGCTTTCAGCAGGTTGTAGAGGGAAAGCTGCCCTGCTCCCAGCTGGGCTGAGAAGTACTGGTGAGTGGGGAAGGTCCGGCCTGAGGAGGGAGAGAGACACAGACGGATTCATCAAGCGCCTGTAATCCCATAAATCCCATCTCGTCATCTATGGCAGTCCAAATCTATGACTTACCAGGGTTCGTTTTTTTTTTTTACACATGCATTTATATGACAAATCTGATACATTTTTGCTGAATAATTGTTTTGGATGCCACGGATCTCATTTTAGGCTCTCATTATTTAAACAGCAAAGTTGTTTGTTTAGATTTTTGTTTCTCTATTAAGAAAGAAAGAAAAAAAAGAAAGAAAACCATACTAAACTGCTGCTACTGCTAATAATACCCAGCTTTATTTATAGTTCACTTCTAAAAGCAAAACAGTTTTATAAGCTAAATAAAAATTAAAGCCATACATAAAATGGGAGTCATAAATGCTCTTTGGTAACTTCATCTACCAGGACTCAAGAATGACATAAGACCATGTTTTTTTAGTGTATGGTTCAGGGACTCTCAGGGGTCCTCAGCAAAATGACTTGCAAATATGACAACTAAACAATTTAATACGAGGGCAATATCACTTCAAATGGGAGTCAACGGCTTACTGAAAGTCAACTAGGGGTCTGGAACATGAAAGTTTGAAAACCCCTGGCATTAGACACTTAAAAGACATAAAAAATATTATACAATTGCCAAAGACTTTCAGAACTCTTGGACTTGCATCATTCTCCATAACTTGCCCAGGCCTGGGAAATAAAACCGTCAAATTCAACATGTTTTTTCTTGCTTTTTCCTGCAGTAAATCTTTATTGTTTTTCATTTTGTTCCTGCGCTTACCCAGATCCACCAGGATGGCGTGTTGCTGCGCGGTGAGCTGCTTCAGCAGGTCGTGGTACGGCGTGTCCGGGGCCTGTTGGCGCAGCGGCAGTCTGTGTCGCAACCGGTGCTGATGGGAAAGAAGCAACCAGACCTCGCCTCGCCTGTTCTTAGGAACACCTGGACACAAACAGAGGGAACAGATGTGCTCATCCCACACACTACATACAAGTATATCCCTAAGAAACAGGTACAAACATGCATATACACATGCACTCCCAGGTGGCAAAAAAAAAAAGAAGTATATTTTAATCTACTAAAGGTTAATATACTCAAAGTGCATTCATTTTTGATATACTTTTTATACTTATATATTTAAATTACAATTAAATGGTACCTAATATGTACTTACGATGTGTTGAGTGCACTTTACTGTCTTTTGTGACTCTTTAAATTGTTATATACTTAAATATCATTTTCAAATCATTCCTCATTTACTTAAAATCAGCTTGAATATGTCAAATCATATTTTTAATCATCCTGCAGTGTAAAAAAACAACAAATTTGAAATACACAAGGAGCATTTATGATCCTGCTCCAGAATACTGTATTTATGTGTACTGATGGAATACTTTTATGTAAATGATTAAAGTGTGCTTAAAGGTATTAACGTATACTTTAAGACAGTACATTAAAACACTAAATACACTTTTTGTATTTAAATTTAGTACATAAGGTATTAATGTGCTTTAAATACACTTATTATTGTTACTTAATGTTACTGAACTTAAGTGTATTTTATTTTTATTAGGGCTCTCTATCTCTTTCTCTCATTCTCCTACGCACACTGTCCTCTCACCTTGGCAGAGTGCATTGTACATCTCCTCCTTGTCTTGTGGGACTGTGGTCCTGCCTGGGGCCGTCAGCTTCCTCTCCCATAATGCCTGCACCTCCTTGGAGCACTGGCCCACTTCCTGGTAGTCCAGCTTCATCTTGCGGATGTGCAGCTCATCCCGGCTCGCTGGAGCGCGATCAGGAGGGAAGACAGGGATGAGTGAACAGATTCTGTCTCAGTTCAGGATGGTTCCTTTAAAGTGGCACCGGCTTGTGGAGCCTCGGTGCATGTGACAGTGTTCAGCGTTACATGGCACCCCGAGTTTATGGTCGGCCAGAAAATGAAGACAGGAGAGCGACAGCACAGGGGTGTAAATAGAAATATGCTTCTGTTTGTGCCATTTTAAAACAGAATATAGCTGGTTAAAAGAGGTCAGACTTGAGAGCAAAGGGTAACTGCAGATACAGTCCCTTCCACCTTGCAGGAACAGTTCCCATGGTAACCTTAACACATGGACACAAGCCACAAGAACCAAATGACACCAATAATACATCCTTACATTCATAGCTTTCACATTGTAGGCATGGAGAGGCAAAATCAAGATTATGGACGACAAAAGCAAAACACAGACCATAAAATATGGTTTGACTATGAACATGCAAACAAAAGATGCTGATTTGAATGAGCGAAGCCCATGTAATAACCGACACCCAAAACATGCAAAACATCTGCCTTGACCCAGAGAGAAGCTTTTATCTCTTACCTTCTATTCAAAATGGTTATTCACAGTTAGGTCCTCAGACCAGCATTGGTATCATAGTAAACAAACAGAGGGAAAGATGTGTTGGTGTTCAGAAGAAAAAGGTTGCTTGGCAGTAGACACATTGGGTGCACCCCAAAACTCTAAAAGCTCCTCTGTGACCTGAAAACTGATGTTGGTGTTGTTTTGTGTCTCAATAGAGGGGGAAATGAGAGAGCTTTGCTTTATTCTCCACAGGAAATCTTTTTTCGGAGGAGAGAGGGACCGCCTCACTGTGTGGAAAATTTGATATCATGACACATTTTTTTAAAAATGGCAGGGCAATTACCAGCCCTTAAATGTGACTGTAACAGTTAGCTTAAGAGTAAACAGCAGTATGGATTTTAAATTTATGTTTGGGGCTGGATGTGTATAAAAAAAAATGAAAAGATGGATAGAGGAGAAGCAAATAAACTGTCCCAAATGGGTGTCACTTTCCCTTCACTGCCTCTTTTCTCCTGTCCATTCCTCCAAGTTACTTCATTTTAGGAGAGGGGTAATCAGGGGGATTAGAGGAGGAGTCGTGAGAAAGCTTCAGGATGCACCCTGTATGATCTTGGCCATTAGAGGGCGATATTCTCAAAAGCTGTAAACTGTTGGTGTTTTTCCTGAGCTGTGAGCAAAACAGTGCCACTACTGTTACTGCTGGTGCTGAGGTACACATGTGCACATGCTCACCAAAACATTTCCCTCTAATTATAGCTGTGTTCCAAAATCCTAAATCGAGATGGCAACGTTTGACTCTTCCTGAAATACACAGCAGTCAGAAACGACGGCTTAACGGGTGGTTAACTCTGGGCTTTCTGTCCCAGTAGGGAACAACAAGGCTTCTAGTGTTACAGCATGTGGTGAGGACTGGCTGTGCAGCTTTAGGGTTATCATGACAGGCATAGAGGCGGAACAGGAATCATGGTTTCCATTACAACTAGGGTTTGACCGATATGGCTTTTTAAGGCTGATATGTCATGTTTTTTAACTGAAGCTGCCGATAGCCCATGTTCTGTACTGAAAAAAATAATAATAACAAACTAGGTTATTATTACTAGACATTATTAGAGTAAATGTCTTTTTAATGGACTCATTTAATAAACCAAATTAACAAAGAACACTGCAAATGGAAACTAAAAAGATTAGAGGCATTAAAAAACGGGATAGAGCTAGAGAATAACTGCTTTCATATTGGAGAGGGAAGACTTGGACACACCTAAATCTGACATCCAAAAAAGGCTGATATCAGCCAGATATATCAGTAAACCAATAACTCGGTCTAGCCGTGATTACAACAACTATCTTCAATGGAAGTTGTGTAATAGCTGGAAAAAAAAAAAAAGACACCCCAAATGACATCCAGCGTGAATGTTTGCCGACAGAACAGCCTTGTGACACAAACTATAAAAACCTCCAGTGTCTGCAGGAAACTAAACACCCTGAACATCAAAGAGCATTTAATGATCTGACTGCAACAAGATTAGGATTCATATTTGGGATTCATGTGATCAAATTGTTTATACATCATTGGGCCACTTCCAACGTTAACTCACCCTCCAGCCTCTGGTTCTCCTTCTCCATGCGCAGCAGGAGGATCTGCTGGCGGATCGCCGTCTTCCAGAGGGCCCGGTAGTCGGCTGCTGTCCTCTTAGGCCTCTCCCCGCTGAGGGAGTCACTTGAGGAGGGCAGCAAGCGCCCAAAGGGGTCCTGGCTTGAGTCGAAGGCACGGGGAGAGAGAGGCAACAACTCCCTGGCATCACAGTTGTCTAAAACAGAACAATCAAACACATCGCTGTAAAGTAATTGCAAAGTAGTTATTAGTTTTAATATATGTTTAAATAAATGGACTATGTTTTAAATGTATGTTCAGTTAGGTTCAAACATGCATTCAAAATTAAAAAGTATGCACTCATGGTACAGTAAAGCTCTGGATAAATGCATGCCACCACATTTAGTACATCAGTTTGATTCGCTGTGATACACGGCACCAGGTGACAGTGCAGTAAAATAAATAAATAAAACTTAATTTAATATATGATAATAAATGAAAACTTAATTTGCAACCCCCGTTGTTGCAAAATCATGCTCAAAAACACTGAGGTGCACAAAAATCTGAATAAAGTGTATTTTTTAACATCCTGGATCTGAAAATCATTTCCAAGTTAAAACTCTTCAACTACAAAATCCCTCAAGGTCAAAGTATGCTCAGAGAGAGTCTGTGCTGTCGGCAAGAAGAGACAAAAACAGTTTCAGAAATATGCTGGAGGATTACTCTGAAGAGATTCTATTCCAGTGTCTGAACACCACGTATGAGAAATTCCCTCTACTGAAACCTGGATGTTTCAAGTTCTATCTATGCAAGCGATTCAAAAATCAGTCTTAAAATTGCAGTTTTCTGTTTTCTGTTTCTGCAATAATTAATTTCACCAAGAGTCTTTGAGTTTTGCATTATTTTCTACTTGTTGATTAATCTGAGCTTATTCATCATGCATCCTGTTGTGCCATGCCTGAATGTCAACAGTGATTGTGTTACAGGAGGCCCTCTGTGTATTTAGTGTCAGACCTGGGTGCTGCATGGATGAAGAAGGCTTGTTCATGGGCGAGGCGACCCTCAGGAAGATCTTCTGTCTCCAGGAGACCCTGCGTGGGGTCGGTGGGAGACCTCCTCCGCTCAAAGAGTCACTGCTGCAGCCGGACAGGGACCTCTTCCTGCCTTCCCCATTACTGCAAGAGACGAAGGCACAGTCACGAACACCCAATAAACGAGTCAGGTGTCATCTTACACTAACAGTCTTTCAGCACCCTTTTAGGAGCCACACACATCTACAAAATGCACACACACACAAAGCACACATCCACTAGTGCACATACACACACTCATCTAATCTCCTATCAGAGGAAACCTTATACAGGCTTCTCATCCACACAGTCTGTCAGAGTTGGTGTGAAATAGTCAACAAATCTTAAGAACACACACACGAGGCTAGTACACTGTCTGATCCCCAATACTCATATTAATAAAGCAGCTGGTAGTGTTGAAGCTCATAATTAGTACGTAGCATGAAACTAACCACAAATATAAGACACACAAGCAGCCAAAGTTGTGGTACATGAATGTTTTGCTCATTTCCTGGAAAAGAAGTTGTTTTTGTGGGGAGAGAAATGAACAGTTAAAGAGCTTCTGGATCTACTCAGAAAACCTCGCTGCTCAATTCAAATTCAGATTTAACACATCAAGTCGTACACACACGAGGCCGAGCTGCCGAGTGTCAAACTGAAATGTCAAGTGCAGAAGTAAGAGGTTATATAACGTGACTTGATGAATTCTTTATACTTCACGTTACCTCATTTCACCAGTGAAGAGCTGAGCATATTATGTCATTAGGCGGGGATCAGTTGATAGCTGGTGCTAAGCCTGGTCGGAACACAGCGACTGTCTGATCATGTGAACAACCAATAACAGGAAGTGACCTCTGATTGAGGCGAAGGCCTCTGGGGCGATGACTGTGATCTTACAGCTGTTCTGCGGATTTAACATCATTTCTTCATTTGGCTTCCATAATTCAACTGAGCTGATATGAAATTCTTCACTTGTCATATTATCTCACCATAATTTCCTGCCTGTGCAAGATAAAATAAAGCCATACGGAAGTCACAAAACAGCAGCGCTGCAGTAAGGCAATCTCACAGTACAGATAATGCAGCCCCAGCCATGAATATGTTGACATATTCAGATTAAATTACTCAATAAATCCAGGCTTTTCAACAAGTTATTATCTAAAACTGCTTTCATTCATCGGCAAGGTGTGCTGAAAGTGCCATTCCTCTGGTCATATTAACACTGCTGTCAGACGGGGAAAATATCCTCAAGAATTGACAGTGGAAGATGATCCTCACATCTGAATCTCATTCATAATGGAAATGTTAACCTTTACTTTCCCTCAGCCAGACATTCTGCCATTTCCTCACACAGTCGGACCCTGTCGGGAAACCAAAAGGGATCAGGAGTCTCTCTGGCGTCCTATGTCTTCTTTCCTTAAGAATATACTGATTAATTACTGCAATTGTACCTCAGCTGATAGCAGCCTTTCAGAATAAATAGAATAAATCAATAAATTAAATCTGAATTCAGCAGTTTGATGCTTAAAGTAGTGATTTAAGCATCAGGGTTTCCATTGGTTAAAAATGTTGATGGTCAAAGTGTGTGATGCAGTTAATAATGGCTTTATTCCCAGGTTAAAAATAGCCTTGCCATGCCATAAAAAAAAAATTCATGGTTCCATGCAAATAAAATAAGGCAGGGGTTTATCAGCATCCCCTTCTAATTCTGGGAAAAATGAGGAGTCCAGCTGCAGAGACAATGGGGAACAGCTGGAAAGTAATCATGTCTGTTAATAAAAAAAATAAAATAAAAAAAAGGCTGTTGATAAATGGAATGAGGGAGAAAGATACAGGAATTAAAAAGCTGGATGTTAAGATGTTTGGACAGACAACACAAATACATCTACTGCCATCCCAACGAAGAACAGCGCCTCCCTCCCACCCGTCCCGTCCCATTTGTCAAGTCCCTGGCCGATGCTGTTGGGTCAAACCAGGGGGGCGGCTGTGCGCCCCCTCTCACCTCTTGGGGTTCCCACTGTCACCCAGGGAGCCCAGTGAGCCCTGGTAAAAGCTTTTCAGGAAAGTGGGAGCGGTGAAGGAGGAGGAGGAGCGGCTGAAGGAGGATTCGCTCTCTGAGACGCTGCGCGTTCTCGAGATGGCCACGGGACTGGGTGAGCCACACACACATGAAACGCCCACAAATAAAAACAAACACATTATACAAAGAAAGAGGGTTGCTGCCGGAGCTCAGAAAACACTGAAGACTCATGAGACATCAAACAGTGACAGGAAACTTGTGATGCTATTGTTCAAGGACAGTGGGGCTGGAGGTGGGGAGATTTCTCGGAGTTTAGGATTGATCAAAGCGCTGCAAATAGATTACATTGTCTGCGTGTGTCGAAGGTCAACTAAATATTTAGTATTTCCCAGTTAGTGTCAAAATGATTAAGGGGGAGCAACGGGTTAAGATTTTCCATGACGATTTTAGCCTGAGCCATAACTCTCTTCCAACAGAAACCCAAAACTCTCTCCAGTATAACCCAAACCTTTCAGTAAATTTACTTCCTGCAAACCAACAAGTTTACCAACGACATGCTCTGGGTTGCATCTAGAAATAGATATTTCCTCACTCCTACAGGTTGAAACTACAAAGGAAGTGGCCAGGAAGTGATGCAGCGGTTGAGGTACCTGCCCTGCAGTAGCTCGGGGTTGACAGACTGCTGCCTGCGGAGCTGGGCCTGTTTGCTGGGGTTGGCCGGGTAGCCCTCAAAGGAGATGCGTTTCTTCACGGGAGGATGGCTGAAGGTGTGGGCACGCCGACGGAACTGCTGGCCGGCCTCCGGATCATCGTCAGGTAAACTGAGAGGGGAACCTGGAGGGGAGTGATCAGGAGACTCCTCGTCCTGCTGAGGGATGACACAGATGATACAGGGAGTAAGATATTATTGCTGGCATTGAATAAGGACCATTTAACAGTTTGGTAGAATGGAGTGCTGAATTAAGTTTTATGCAGCTGTATGTGATATTTTCTGCTTGGATTTTATTGTGTAAAGGTTGTGAGTGCTGAGTTTAAAAAAGGAGAACTGATGATGAATAAATAATTAAGTCAGGCACAATTCAAAGGGCAAACTGCTTTGGAACCTAATCCACATGCAGCACATAATCAACATAAAAGGTTGTGTTAAGCCAAAAGGCAGACAAAACACACTAGCTCAATATGCCAAGTTACAACAGGTCTGCACTCACCTACTCAGTGCCCCCCACAAAAGGACTCATTCCAGGTTCAACTCCCTGTAATACTCGTACACTCAGTGCTACCTCCTCCCCAGCCATAAAACTCCCACCATCTATTGTATTCTAATGGTCGAGGTCACGTGACGCACAGCATCACACACTATTGGCGGGGAAGCTCTCGATGCCTCAGCTTCTAACTGAACCCTCCAATCTCCTCTCTCCGTACTCTGAGGGACCTCCCTCTCGAAGATCTGACGTGATAGAAGTGTAATAATAACTGTGCGAGGCTTTGGTGAAATCACTACCTCATATAGAGAGTAAAGCAGGTTCAAACCTGGCACAGCGGATCACAGAGGACACTGTGTAAGTAGTGTCTTATGTGAATTACAGTATAACTGTCAGCTAAATGGCATAGTTGTCATTTGTACAATGTAGGATATACAATATGGATAAGATTAAGTGGTTTACTTTGGGAGAAGGCCAGTATCACATGAAGAGCATGGCTGCACTTCAGTAGTGTTGGGTCATGTTTACAGGGCTAAGAAGAGGAAGCCAGGAGAGGCATGGCTCAGCAGACACAGAACTGGACATCCTGACTTTATTTCCTGCTTGCCAGGAGATCTGTATCCTGACACAATCCCCAGACCACCACTTACTCAGCTTTACCACAGGGCAAAACAACATGCTTGTTTTGAAGGGTCAGGATGCAAGCGAGGCGAACAGAACAACATCAGTAAAAAGAAAAGAAACAGCCTTGAGACAAGCCAGAAAGTCTATATGTGTGTATGGTGATGTTGCTTCACGCTGCAATCGCCTCATATTGGAAAGCACAAGTGTTTGTAGTTGTGCAGATTGTTTATGCATGTTTTTATTATAGCCTGTCATGGGAGTGCAGAAATGGGCCTTAAACTCAATCTGGTACAATACAGCAAATGGTAACATTTACGCATAATATTGGAATAACTCAGTGCACAGGTGGTTCATCTTTTGGAGTTATATTTTCCTATTCTGAAATATGTTTTGACAACTTGTGTCAAAACATGTGTGTTATCCTCAATGATATTAATTAATGCATGACTGTTGGCCGTGCATTACTTTTTAGTATCACATCAACTTGGAAGCACTTATATATAATTCCATGGACAACCTGTATCCAAAATATTTATTTCTGTACTCAAGTTACCTTAAACTGCAAAAAATGCTTTATTGTAAGTAGGTCTGACCGTGCTGTGAATGTAACTAAATTTGATAATTTTCATCATCTTGGACTAACAACATCAGTGGATTTGCAGCGTTTGCCGCCTGTGTTAATGAACTTCTACAATTCATGACACTAAGTAGTAGATGACAGAGAGAAAAAAAAATCCCACATATCCTACTTGTAATAACGACTAGGACACTGATGTAGAGGGATTTTTTTTCCAGTCGACAGCTCTTATGGGTAAATCTGGCATGATGTAAATACATGAGCCAAATATGACGACTAGAAAATATCAGGGTACAGCAGGGTTCATTTCTAGTCTGCATGTTTACTATAATAAGTCACAGATCCTCCGCATATACGTCTCTTTTATGACTGATGGGGAGTCGGGGGGATTCCATCACACACTCACCCCACATTCTGCACAGCAGTGACATAGTGGAGACCCTCTAACCATCTGACGCCCACAAATGGTTAACTGACAGCTTGACAAATTCTGTCCGGACTGTACTGTTTGTCTTTGGGGACTACAGATGAACCGTCTAAGAATAGGACAAGTCTGTATATTTTGTATCTTAAAGCAGTTGCCTTATCACACAGGCCCCTTTCTGAGCACAGGGCTGGAATATGACATCTCTCTTATAGACATTGGCTGAAAAGTGAGATTTCCCAGAGGCCCCTCTGACCGCAGCTCTGGGAAGTTTCACATTCTTCCTCAAGGACACTTACTCTCTCAAAACTGCCAATGTTTCCCATGCTTCCCAAACGGCCTCGCATCCGACTGGCACCCTGGAGACAGAGGTGATTACGTAACATCAGACAAGTTCTCAAAATACAAATCAGCTAATGAATACCATAAAGTGTAAGAGCAAAAAAAAATACATCTAACAGAAATAAATCAGGAAATGAAAAGCTCCAAGAAATTTAAAAAAAGCACAAATATCCCCCTGACTGACAGTGTCATTGTTTAGCTAAGTCTCTGAGACAATAACAGATGGCAGCAGAGGCCTCAGATTGCCTGGATCCATCAACTAAGGAATTATAGTGCTGTCTCCCTGGCAGATATGGGTCAATCCAAATCCCCTGGATGACAATGACACGGAAACGGCAACAGATACAAAGAGAGGGCAGGAGAGAAACACACACAGGTACACAGCAGGACGGCTAGGTTCTGGGGAGATAAGAGACATAGACCAGAATAAACTTAGAAAGAGAGAGAAGAAAAAAACCGAGCCAGCGCGCGCGAGAGAGAGAGAGGTGGGGGAGATCAAATAGCGAGGAAGGAAATTAAATTCAAAGGAATAGGCAGAAAAGAGAAAGTGTTAAAAAAAAGAAAACCTCTCTGCTCCATCTTACCCTTGAAAAGATATTCTCCAGAGAGTTGGTGAGCGAGGTGCGAGCTTTATTCTTCAGGATATCTAGTTTGAAGCGACCGCCGGTGGCTGTGCCGTCTCCTGCTGTTGAGTTATTTGGCGCGTTCTGTCAGAGAACAATGAGCAGAATCAAGCTGTCAGAGGCAAGGTAAAGAAATGGTTATTAAACTTGACAATTGCAACGATTTTTTTTTTACTGTAAGCAAATATAATTTCAGTACACAAACTCCTTATTATGTGTGCAGCTGTATAAAGATTGTATTATTTTCACAGAACAAAGCACACAGCCAAGAGCTTTTGAGCTACAGCACAGTAAGAGCGCATGACAGTGTTTTCAAAGGCAGCGGTGCCATTACAGCGATACTGAAATTGAAGTTGGGACAAACCACTTCACTGATAGTATTCAACACAAAATCCTGGTTCTATCTCCTGTTAAAGTAATAATCCACAATGTTTTCATAAAAATATAATGTTCATTTTGCAACATCACAGTAGTCACCAGTTGACAATCCAACCTACACCCTGGTCATGAAAGCTTTTTGGCTTTACAAGCACTCGGGGTCAGGTAAGGTCTTTCCTGGGAAAAAATCGACACACACACACACAGCAAGTGATGTGCACTGCATTTCCAGCTGCAGCAGCAGCAGTTTGCATGGAATAAATAGAAGAACTCAGCCGTAAGCCCTGACAGTCACCACGACAAAGAAAATAGCGCCACCTACAGAAACTCAAAAGTCATTGACAGAAATTCCAAGGGAAAAAAAGACACAAAGCATGGTATTCAACCACCACCACTTCCTATGTGGAGCTACAGGAAGAGTGAGTCAGCAAGAGAGAGAAAAATTAGACAACACTGTCTTATTATCAGCATTGTACAATAGCTACAGAAAGCCCACACCTGTGACAGTAAATAACCAGGTCAATGACAACAATGAATAGGCCAAGCAAGCATATGGCAAGTTACTTCCTGTTCAGCAGCTCAAAAACCAAACTGCTCCCTTACTGCTGGCCTTCAGCTGACTTCTGCTTGGATTTGAATTTTTCACACTAGCAACTGACAAATATAAGCTAAAACTACCTGAACTTTTTGACATATATTAAAAACAATGGAGAGCCTGTAGCCCAGTTGGATCGGTTTAGAACTGTATGTTAGACTTTGACATTGCAACTTTGTTTTTCTGACAATTTGGTCTGAAAAAGCTGAAAGAAAAAATAACCCCTAGAAACCCAAAAGTCGTATAGTGTATCTCCATCCTAAGCAGCAACTCTGAATATGCAAGAGGTTCAGTTCTCAGCTTGTGATACAAATTAATTGAGCTTTATTGGGACGGTGGCTTTTCCAGGCCTACAGTGAAATTACCTGAGGCGTTTCTCCAATGTGGAGGTGGGACTTCTGTTTGGTTCCACACAACTGCCTCAGATGGAGAATCACCAGCTCGTTCTCCTCTTGGTCTGAGCCGGGCTTCATTCTCTGCAGGCATGGATACACAAACACACACATACCTCAGAGGTCAGCATGGAAAAACAGGTGGTGTCTGTCAAAATCAACCGCCTCCAGTCAAACATCGCCAGCAACTGTTAATATGTCACTAATTTTGTGAGTGAAGAAGCGCGTGTTTTCTCTAAAACAGAGTCAATCCTCACCTGAACCCGCTCAAAAATCTCAGCCTGCTCATTGTCAGTCAGCTGGGAGAGATATTTTTGGATGGCGATCTTAGCTCTAGGCGGGTACAGACCTGGAAACGCATGAGGAAACGAGAATGATAGTTTTTTATCGTGCTGTAACTTCTCCCGGAGATAGGGAGAGCTTGCATCAATTTATTCATGACTAAAGCCCGAGAAAGCAGCATTGGATGTGTGGCTGAGTTCACGCTGCGTACCCTCAATCCGCTCGCAGAGCTTGTGCAGGTCATGCATGGGGCAGGCTTCACAGAGCTGGATCTGGGTCTTGTTGCTTTGTAAGGCTGCTGCTGTGCTGAAGGCCTGCTTCAGGGTCAGCATCACCTCATCCACCTGACACACACACGCAAACAAACACACACACACACAGAGGAGCCTGTTGTGCCTGAAATCAAGGGATTCAGTCAGAAGGCAAAACCTGAAGTTGTTTCATTTCGGATGCTCTGCGCGACTCACCAGGGACTCGCTGGCACACTGGAAGACATAGCAGATGTACTGACTGGGACCAGACTCCGCAGGGTCCCGACAGATGAATCCAAAGTGGTCTGTCTGCTTTATACCCTGGATCAAAGTCACAACAAAAAAACAACCAAATAAATAAGCAACTGGCATAAACCACGATGGGCTAGGAAAACTCCTTTGGGTCTTTGGGTTCAGTCCCACAATAAGGATGATGAAATTGCAACTCCTGAAATACAGCGTATATCACTGATGCTCTTGACATTTTCTATGATGCCAAACATATGTAATTTAATTTATAAAATGGCCACTGCACTTATGCTAGTCAGTGCATTATCTTTGTATGGGTAGTCTGTTTGAAGGAATGGGATTGCATTTGGCAAAAATAATTTATTTCAATGTCACTGATAAAGATGCCATTTGCTATCAAGTCAAGGATACCAAATGAGAGGCCTGCTTTATGTTGAAGAAGAGCATATTTTGGTGATCAAGTAAAATATATGAGACTGAGCAGAGACAAAGTTAAAACAAACTGACCTGAGAGCAGGATGAGATATCTTTGAAGTTCTTTTCTAGCACCACTGTTTTACTGTCTGGACTTATGAGGTTTACCTCAAAACGCCCCACCTGTGAAACACAGGAGGATACAAGTCGACAGATGCACACACACACACACGCATGCGCACTATCAAGGTCAATTGGCTGCAAATAACTTTTCCCATAATTGACTGCTATGGAGAGCATCACACTGAAGGCTGTGCTCTAGTTCTCTAAATTAGCTTCATGAGGAAATGGGCATGCTGTGTCAGGACTGGCAGCTGGCTAACTCCACAGCCTGCATGCTAATCATGATGAAGCAGCCTTACATCTTCACAGGAGCAGTGCGCTGCAGTCGCAAATTCTACTCAGAAGAGTTACAGCTGCTTTATTCAAGGCAGTAACACAGGGCCTTGCAAGCCTGCAGTTTGTAGCTGCCAGCCGGTCGCACATTAAAATGATTTGCAGTAACAAGCACCTCATAGGCTGGGCTAAAAGCAGGGAGGGATTGAATGACAAACAGCCCTGCAGCAAGCAAGCGTTTGTTTTTTTTCTTGTATGACAGAAGGCATTGAGTGCTTTGCCTCATTATTACTTGCTACAAGAGAGTATAAAAAGGTCAATCAATCTCATTGACAAGGGGAATTAACATTTCTGCTCATAAACCCAGCCTCTAATATAATTGGGACAAAATCCAAAAGTATCAAATAATCAAACAATTTAACACCAATACATTATATTTTCTTCATCAGTGATTGCACATATTATCTACTCCCTGCAGTTTATTGCAAAGGAGTGAAATTCAATTATAATGGATCCCTTGGTCCTGGCTAAGCATGTGAGTGCATGTTCAGCCACATGTTCCACCACATGTTCCAGTGAGAGGGCATGCTGTTATGCTAAAGGCTGTCTTTCCACTGCTGTGTTTTCCTCTTCCAGTGGATTAAGCGACTGCAGTCAGACAGACTACAAGACAATAAACTTCTGGAGAGGCTAAGACTAAGTCAGAAACTAAGACAGCAACAAAAGCAAAGCCCATGATTACATCTGATTACATTTTATAGGGTAACTGGATGCTAGTATGCTGCTAGTATACTCTGCATATATGAAAGGTGAGAGGTGTATTATTGCTTGAGTGTGTCACATATTCTCTGTACCTGGAAGAGCATGGTGCGGTTCTTGTCTGCATCAGAGGGCTGAACGTGGTTGGGTGCACTGGCGTGTCTGCGGCGCGTGGGGCCCATCATGACCCCCTCCCTCGGCTTCCTCTGCAGACTGCCTGCCAGGCTGTTGCAGCGTGTGCGAAACTCCTGCTGTTCCTCAAAACCAGAGTCCTCCAGGATGCACTCAGGGAACGCTCCCCTCAGGCTGCTGTGACTGGAGCTGCTGGACAGGCCCTTACCTGGACCACAAAGAGCAGCAATGCATCAAAAAAGATAAGGGAATAGTAAACAAATGATGCGGTTGTCATCAGTGACAAAGATGACCTGTAATTGCAGCACCCTTCTTGGGCCAAATTACTGTGCATTTGAAAGTACAATAATGAGTGCAGTAGTGAGATGCATCACTTATGCAAGTTTAATCAAAATGCAATCAGTGATGTTTGAGATACGCATAGGACACATGGGAGCACAAATTATGTTACGTCCTAAATTAGGTTGTTCCATTTGTTTTCAAATGGAAACAAATGGAACAAATGGAAGAAACTGATCCATAGTCTTCCCCTGATTTCATAGAAGGGGACAAAAATGCACTAATAGAGTCAATCCATTTGTGAAGATCTTGTCTCTGTGCTCTCTTCCAGAAAGGGAACCAGCCCCTCTCATGTACAGAGGGCTCTCAGATGATGAAACATGCCCTCCAACGGCCATATCAGAGTTCACAGGTCTTGGGCAACAGCTGCTAAGAAAAGCTGATTGCATTTCTGACTTTCCAATCTCAACATTAAGTATGAAACATATGTGCCGTTTTTGCCTGAGCACAGATCATTTTTGCAGTGATACCTTTGACCCATTTTCTGTTTAGATAGTGTCAACATGTTAGATATCTAACCATGGTAAGTTAACTTTTATAGTCTTGTTTTAACCTGATTTATATTGCAAGCTATGCCAGCTGTTTTTATAGTTTAACTGAGGTGACAACTCTTGAGATACAACTCTTCGTGGGTGGGATTAGCAAACGCAATAAAAACCTGTACAACAGAAACCTGAATATACCTTATCAAACAATTCACTTAACATTAATGACTCACGCTTTTTTCAAATGTATCTCCTTTTTACCATTTTTCTATTGCCGCTGTTACACCCTCGCTAAGTATAGTGGGCGAGCAAATTGTAATCACTGGCATTTTTGTGTCACAGCAATAACTCGGACAGTTTTTTATCCGATTTGGATCAAACTTAGCAGGTTGACTGGGGTTCAGGTCAGGACCTTCACCATCTATTTTTTTTTTTCAAATCTGTCACATCTGTCGGGACATCAGAATCTGCAATATGAAAACACAAGGGGCATGTACGCCAAAACAGTAAGTGCTAGTTTCACAATTAGTCATTATTTGTGAGTGGCGTTTCTAGTGCAGCTGCAAAGCCTATATCTGTCGACAGGATGCTTGTTTAAACGAAAATTCCACCGTCAAACACGTTCTTAGATATATGTTCGGTGCATCTAATGTTCTATTATCAAACTCCATTATAGCTACTCAGGAAATCCTGAAGTGATGTCATGATGTTTAACATTTAGCCGCTGTTCTGTGGGAATAAGAAAATGTCACCATCAAAAAAACAAAGGATAATTAGCCTAAAACTGCAAAGTAAATTGCCAGTAGCTGTTATAGCAATTTTAAAGTGCTTTAAGTAAATTGCCAGTAGCTGCTATAACCGTTTTAAAGTGCTTTTTCTTTGAAGTCAAATCAATGAAACAAGTTAGCTTAAATGTCTTCCTGCAGGAGGGTCTTACCTGTATCACTGGCCATGTCCTCCGGTCCAGGGCTGTCGGGTTCCTCCAG
Source organism: Holocentrus rufus (assembly GCA_900302615.1). Classification (NCBI taxonomy): domain Eukaryota; kingdom Metazoa; phylum Chordata; class Actinopteri; order Holocentriformes; family Holocentridae; genus Holocentrus; species Holocentrus rufus. The sequence continues at coordinate 26,247 of OMLF01010608.1, forward strand.
ACTCTCATTCAGGATAGATGAGAGGGGGTCTACATCTCCTCCGATGGCGAACTCCACGGGGGCGTTCTCTGTGGAGCCTCGCTGCCCGTTGAGCAATCGCAGGCGTTTACGCTCCAACTCATGCTGGCGAAACTTATCAATGCAGTCATCAATGAGGGTGGATGGAGCTTTCTTGTGCCCAACCGTCACCTGGAATTTTGGGCAATTTAATCGCAATTATTCAGTGACTTTGTCAAATGCAAACTCTCCAAGAATAAGACATGCACATTGATTTGCAGAGCACCTTGCCACAGTAAAGCACTTCAAACTTCTGGGAGTTGTAGAAGGCCTCATCTGACTCCTGCTTGGCCTTGGCGTCTTCCTTCAGGGCTGATTTGGACACTTGGCGAATGCTGCTGATCACCTCAGGAACCTGACAGAATGGAAATAAGCGGACATGTTAACAATATAAACTGTAACAAAGAGAAAGGGAAACAAACTGGAAGCAGGTCCAGGGGGAGGTTTTCTCTACTGTAAAACAAAAGAGATAAGGCAAATAATTGAGAACAGTACAACACCACCAGTATCAACACACTCACAAGGAAGGATTGTGAAATAAATCCTTAACAGAGCTGCAGTATAACCAATTTTATTTCAGCTGTTTTGAATTTCACTATATCAGAAATGTAATGGTCTTCAAAGGAACTACTTCAAAAAATAATGGAAAGTCAAAATAAGCAATTACTCTAAAAGTAAATCTAATAAAAAGTTTAAAAAATAGTGGCATCAATCCGGTCCAGATGATCTGGAATTAAATTTGCCACAGATATAAGCATGAAAAGAACTAGACAGAGTTGAACCCTAAAATCCATTTTTGTTTACAGCTGCAGCTCACACGAGCGCTTCTTTTGATTAAGACTGAAGATGGGCTGACTGCACGTCGCAACTTTAAATAGTTCAAGGCGAACAAAACAACACGAGATTTTTGTACGAACAAAGACAAGTCAACAGCAGACAGACAAAACACCACAATGGTGACAGGAGCTAGGCGAGCAGCCAGGAAACACCCAGGCTCTATAGGACTGAAGACAAAACAGAAGGCTGGAAGAAACGAGAGACGTGAAGGTCAGCTGGCCTGTTTGTGCTCCGCTGTGGTTCACACTTGCAGGAGGAGCAGCCGGTGCCATCCATGCCAGAAAACACAGGGGAAAATTTTCTGCTAACACACATCCTGGGAAGAAACTAAACTGCACAAGTCAAGGCAAAGAATTCAAGTCCTCCCAAGTCAAGTCTTTGGCAATACTGGGGAATGTGAATCCAGTCCATCAGTTTGCCTTGAGACACTTTCACAACCTTGCTGGAAGGCTGATGTCATAGATTCGGTACAGAACAGAGAATCAATACAGGACGCCGCCATAAATTTTGGCAGACAAGACAAGACTGATGGCCGGTGGACATGAACACCAGCTGCCTAAAAAGCAAGAGCGCTCAAATCCAGGGCCAGAGCCAAGGTCAGCCAAATACCTTGTTTAAGGCAACGATGAATGCTAAAGCAAACAGTGGCTCCGCATTCTGCACACATCCCCTTTCATGACATCTGATAAGAGCTCCATATGGCCTGTTGAGCAAATATGCTTTTTGTTAAGAGAAAGGCAAATTATGTAACACAATGCATCGGTCCTATTCCTGTGATGTGATCGGGACAACAGAGGAAAAGAAAATAGAGCGGGGAAGGTAAGCAAACAGCATAGCTCATTAGGGACGAATGGGAAATGTTCAAGAAAGAAAACTGTTATCTTGAAATATTAAATCCCTGCCACTCGTAGAAGCCAATTCATCCACATGAGAAAAGGAGATAAAATATTTTGCCTGACCTCTGCCATGTTGTTGCTGTGGCTACATGAAGCATTTTAAGGTCACACTTTCCATGTGCCTGCCTTCCCCAGGGCTGAACTGAGCGTGGCCGGAGACAGAGGGCTCCATTGACACGAGGGGTTGGTTTGGGTTTGGGTGGCGGAGAGGATGGGGGTGGAGGGGGGTG
>OMLF01010608.1:28286-43062 GCA_900302615.1 Holocentrus rufus
GGGGAGGGTCATACATACTCAGCCATCTCCTCATTCAAACAAGAGTTTGACTTGTAAAAGTAGGAGAGAGGGTGTGGTTGACTTTCTAACTGTCAATTGGCATTTTTCCCGGGGATCACTGAAGATTGCCAGGAAATCTTTTGATATGACAGCAAACCACAGGCTGCAAAACAAACTCTGTAAAGGAACACATAGAATGTATCATGAAAAAAACATGTTGCTATGTGTTGCTATGGGGGGAAAAAGGCCAAAAAAGAGGCTCACATCTTCAAGCCTATCAGCATATGAGTCGACATGCATTTCAGCACTGCACACAAACCAAAAAACAGCTGATGATTTTGCATCTAGGTTGACACGGTGAGGTCAAGGTGATTCAGAGGCCTCGACAGGTGAGAGAGGATCCTCTCTGGGAATCACAGCCTCGAGTCTTGCACTACTTTGTCATTGATGAAAATGTGACACACAGTTTCTTCTTAATATTTAAAAGACCTGCTGGATTATACATGAGTAACATGACTCCACAGCACCATTTGATCTGATTAATTATTTGTAGTCAACCCAATATGGAGCCAGTGCAGGCGCTCATTCGTCGGATGCAGAGAGGCACAGTGCTTTGCAGTGAGGGAACCGAGGACGGACGCGTGGTTTCCTGTAGAAATCCATTCAAACGGATCCTCCCATTTCAATGGTTTCTCAAGCTGTTTAATTGTCCAATCTTCACCCATCATTGCCCGCCTGTGTCCGACAATATCAGCAACACTGGCAACGGCAGAGAGCCTGTCTGTGTCAACACGAACAGCCAGGCGCAGCTTTAGAGCTTAGGAGAAAACAAACGTGAGGATTGTCCCTCCTGAGCTGGTGGAGTCCCGAGCACTGTCTCATGTCTCATGTCGTGCCAACCTTGCCTACAATAGGACTAATATCTGATCAAACACAGGCTGGCACACAGAGTTCCAGTATCTTATCACCACCTTAATGCCAAACCACAAGGAAATGATGAGAGTTCAACACACTAGGCTCACTCAGAGCATCTGTGATTAGACTTAGTTAGACTCTCTTTGAAAGGCAGATGTTATCACTATTTTAAAACAAGAAAAGGATAAAAACACTGGCTGACGGATGGGAAATTATTTCCACCGTATCAGATACCAGAATCCAAAAGGACCATGTGTATAGGGCCAGTGGATTTATGCTAATCACAGAAAAACAAACAGTACAAAGCTAGTAGGAGCTGAACTTCATTTATCCAAATGTCCAACTTCAAAGCTCAACTGGTCTACCAAACAGGCACGGTGCTACTGAAAAGGGCAAGCAATCAAAACTAAATTAATGAATATTCTTCTTTATTTATCTGCAAACATGTCCCACTAATACACACCATACATTTTGGCTACATGCCCTCTTCAGCAGCTGAAACACATTGCACAAAAATACTCAAATAAATAAATAATAACACTCAAAAATAAATTCATTAATATTCTTCTTTATTCATTTGCAAACATGTCCCACTAATATATGCAATATGTTTCAACTACACCACTGAAGAAGGCATGTAGCCAAAATACATGGTGTGTACTAGTGGGACATGTTTTCAAATAAATAAAGAAGAATATTAATGAATTTATTTTTGAGTGTGAGGCCCATTTCAAAGGTACTTTGGATTTTTTACTTTGGTACTTTTGTCTTCAAATAACACTTTATGTCTTTGACTGCACCGAGATTGAAGTTGAGAATGTTTCTCTTATCTATTCTATCAAACTGACATAACAAGCAAAAAAATGGCAATGAGAAAATGTCTAGCAAAATGAAGGCAGTTGCACTGGCAATTGGACTACAGACTATGAAGAATATTTCAGAATGACATAAACATTGCACTTCTCCAACCTGACCCCCGCCCACACACACACACACACAAACAGGCTTGAATAATGATGATAATAAGGTCGCATTGTGGTTGGATGCCATAAGCAAAAATACAGTGGCTTTGGTAGACCTGACATCTATTTTTGTCTGACCTTCATGTCACATAATTAGGAGCAGCCAGACCCAAGTGTGTTCTGTGGAGACACAGAGACCCGAGGATTGGTTCAAAAGGCACCTTCCTGCTCTCAGCGTGCTTCCAGCTGCACCTCAACACAGCTATGACGCGCTCCCAGTGCTTTTCCATCTGCCCGAGGACACATCAGACGCAACGAGCTCAAAAGTCATGTCCCAACTCAAAACAAAGCGAGACACAGGCTCCTGTGTCACCTTGACAGGAGGAAGGAGCTCATATCGCACTGAAAAATCTCGCTGTGCCAGGAGGGTGGTAAACTCAGCTGGCTGTTTGCTGAAGTATTTCTCCTGTATTTTTTTTTTTTAAACTGTTACCTGCTACACGCCTTTTGTACTTCTAACATCAAACCACTCACACAACATCCACATCTTCCTTCCGTTCCCACAGATTTGTTTGATTCCCCACTTACTCAAAAGGACAGGGCAGGAATTGACGTTTATTTTACATGTCTCTAGTATTTGCTATTGAATACAATATCAGAGGAAGACAACTGAATTTCTACTTAAAATCTGTTATCCTGTGGCCACAGACAGTCACCTGTCCATTTGTTTCCAACAATCAAATCAGGAGAATTTTCTTCATCCCATAATCTGTGATGTCACACCAACACACTGTACAAGATTAAAGAGACAAGAAGCTGTGAAATATGATTTTTTTTTTGAGGGGCTATAGTTTCAAACATGTGGCCTTACTACAGCATACTATGCCAAATGCTGAACCATGTTTGAGCATAGAATAAAAAGCTTAATTATAAGTCCACAAAGTCAGCTATCAAATCAGCGTCAGTGGAACAGCTGCAGGCACGCATTTTATCAAAATGTCACATGACATCACAAATCAGTCTCTTTGTTCTCTCCATCTCAGGTGATAAGAACAGGTGAATTCTTAATAGCTGCACTAGATAAGATATTTACAGAAAAATAGAAGCCATCTCAATCAGCCTAAATCACAAAGTGATGCTGCATCCCATCCCCACTAATTGAGACCGCAGCTTTATGATGGTATTAATAGGCCATGCTTCAGTTATTTGTTTAACAAAGAGGGATCCAGATATGATTAAAAAAGAGATCATGTTATTTCAGTATTGACAAGGATCTCACAATACAATATGTAACAATACACGTGTCACGACACAGTGTGTACTGCAACACATGGCGGTACTTTGATGAATTGACAGAAATTGTACAAGGCTTAAATTAGAACCTCCTGCAGAACACCTGTGTAGACTGATAAAATATATAAATAGGGTGATAAAGTGATTCAAAAACAATATAATTCAAAATTCCCAATCCAAATTATTAAAACAGACAACAATGCACTTAATTAACACAGTTAACAAGAAAAAATAGGCTAAATGCCATAGGTGTTATATGAAAATGAAGAGTATAAACTATATAAAGGTTAAAGAAGCGAGTGCAAAAAATTATGTCACAATATTCAGCTGTACTGACTCTTTTCCACAGCTCTAATTAAAATGTTGTTTGAGACCAATTTCTAAGACTTCCTTGTTTTGAAGGGAGACCTATTGCACAGTTGGTGAGTGCACAGTAATGGCTACTCCTCCCGTGTTTTTCTTTATGACCAGCATAAATTTCTCAAACTCTGATTTAAACCTTTACAGCACTACCTATTAATTTACAGCGCCCAAACCCCTTCACCACGTCCCTCGTGGCATCCTGACGCAGCATTGTTATCTCGTCAAGTGCGTCACTTTTGCCCTGACTTGATGAGGGTGCACCGGTGTTTCCAGGTCCCACGTGTCACAGACTGAATAGCAGAACCCAGAGGTCGGTGCAGGGTCACCCAGTGGGCTTACAGGAGTGAGAGATTCCACAGTGATCTTGTTCTAAGTCAGAGCACATGGGGAAAACATGGGCCTACTGTTTATACTGTGCAGGCTCAGGCTGCCTATCGCTGACTTGATAATGGTGCAAGAGGGTTGAGTCAGTGTTCTATTTGTGCCCACTGCTATGCCAGTCTCAATGAAGACGTAAATGAGTATCCCAGGCTGTGAACCAGGTAAAAGGTTACAAGTACAACTAAACCCCAAAGGGCTGTCTGCTTTTGTTTTGTTTGGTTTTTTTTTTTGTTTTGTTCTGGGGTTTTTTCCAAACATGCATGGCTGACATGTTGGTTTATCTTATGCCATTTGCAATCTCAGCTTGTTTTCATATACACACCAATCAGTCAACAGTCTAATCAACAGTCTAGACTGTGTTCTTTAAGAATAGGCTCAGTGGGAACTAAATGTGAGAATGACACCAGCTGTACAATTTAGATTGAACCAAAAGGCTTCATGATGATAGAGGTCAATAAAACTGAACTTGCACTTCAAGAAAAACTTGGTCTGTACTGGCAAGTCTTTCAAACAAAAGGCCCACAGAGCACGAGGCATGCAACTTTCATGCACAGGCTATTCTTCTTCAGCCGTTGCTCATGCTGCACTAGATAGTTTCTCCTGCTTACATAATCTAATAGCTTTCCGTGAATCGTCCTTGTGTCAGCTACACCCCTCTGTTGTACAAGACATCATGACAGCCAACTCATCTTAACCTTTCACATCTTACTGACAAATGCAAGAAGTCTGTCCTGAGGCTTTACACAATGTCCCTGTCACTCCGAAAGGCTAAGAATAGATCCGAGACTATGTTCCTCTCCTCCAGTCCCTCTGCCTAAAAATAAAGAAATAGTTAAAACATGTGTTCAATCTGACTTAGGAGAAAAAGACAGTGGCACAATGAATAAATAAAAAAAGATTGAATACGTGCATTTCAAGCAGGAAATAAGTGGTTAACAATCAGATGAGCATGCAGGGCAGCATAGTCTGATTGAATGAAACGTGCATTCCACATGGTCCACCTTGCATATGCTGCTAGCTGCTGGCTATCAAACCAGTTTTTCTTGCACAACAATACAGAGTGAGGTACTGTTCAAGCTGGTGTGCTACCTGCAATGTGTGTCCCAGTACAGGGGCCAAATGCCTCGAAAGTGCATTTGCCTCTAACTTGTTGCCTCTACCACTCTCAGCTTTCACCACCAGACAAACAGCCTGCTCTGGCTGTGCACATACCACAGGAAACGTGATACAGCTCACACAGGCACACTTGAGATCCTCGAAAAACGTGAGCATATACTCTATCTCTGTTTGTAAGCAGCATTTGTGAGAGTAAGAGTAAAAAATGGACAGGTAACAGACTCCAGTGTGTTATTAAGACTCAGCCCACACGTCTGGTTGCCTTGTGTTGTGTGAAGAGTGATCTTGGTGCAACCCCAGACCACGTGACTCATGTATAAACAAAAAACTGCACAAGTGCCTAACCCCATACATGGATTTAGCACACATTCTCATTCACTCCCTCAAATCCTCACCCTCTCTCTCTCAAACTCACACACTAACGCAAACACACTAATGCCGCTGGGGTGAGCTCTTGAGTACAGTGCCCTAGATATCTGCCATAAAGAAGATTTCTACATTTAAAAACTGCACACTGCACATATTGTCTGACATTTACTCCCACCCTCTTTTAAGTGTTGGTTTGTTACTCAAGACTGGCGTGCTGATCAGAGCATGTAAATGTGCTGATTCAATATTGTTGTGCCAGCTGAGTTCCTTTCACAACACAGGCGGCCAGAGATGTTTGATTCCCTACAAGGAAAGCACAGAGATTAACTTTGCCAAAAAAATCCAGGTTGCCTGCTGCATTATCCACATCAACGCTGGCCTAAATACTTAATACCAAAACCAAACATGTTTTGACCACTCAGTAATCTACAGCGGGCATCCTAAATTAAATAACCCAGTAGTCATCTCAAGGAACATCCAGTCTAGGCTTTGCAGGACATTTCCTTTACTCTGTTTACCCCTAAAAGAGCTATAATGAGTCTGTCTATATAAAGATACTACACGAATATCACAGCAAAACTATAAGTCCCTAGAAGGAAAAGTAGTGATTCAATGAGAGATTTACACATTTATATAACACTCAGCATGATAAGGTTATTAGAAAATAACTATTCAGTATCTCTGATGCAAATGCAAAGTCCCTAATTTCAATAATAACATGGAAATGTTATATTAATTCTCACTAGGATAAGATCAGATTTACTACTGATACCCACATGATAACACTTAAGAGGCCAACTGCATTTTGTCAGTCAAATGTCCTGCACATTTGCAATGATTTATGATGCGCTCTGAGTTTATCCTTCTTGGCTTGGGCAGTCCTACCTGGTTGGGGTCGCAGGCCTTAAAGACATGACAGGACATCTCGGACTCGGGGTTGTCAGGCTGACCCCGCAGCAGATAGGCAAAATAGGTGAGGTCATTGCTGTTGTGGATGAACCGGGAGATGAGCTGTGCTTTGTGCTCGAATATGAAGACTGACGCGCTGCTGTTGTTGGACGGGACGCATCGGACGAAGGGGGGGATGAGGACCAGCTGAACTTCTCTAGCCTGCACCTGGGTACCGCAGTCGCTCTTCTCACTCTTCCTCCGGATCTCAGCCACCAGCCAGGGCAGCATGGGCAGGGTGGTCCGCCTGTCCAGCGAGGACCAGCCGACGTAAGTCAGGCTGAATCTTTTGTCTGACTTCGGGGCGCCGCTGTCCTTCTCATCCTGACACTCCATGTCGAGCGAGCAGACCTCTGCCTGGAGCTCGCTGTCCTGAAGCCCGATGACAACAAAGTGAGAACGGCTTTTTTGGCTTATTTGGAAGCTACTTTAAAAATGACGCCGATTTGTCATTCTCTCACGCCAAGGCAAGCGCAAATCTGAGCACCTAAGCCTGGCCGTGTCTCCTTCCAAGTTGCGGCTACTTCGTCTACACGTCCATGTTCCCTGTAAAAGTTCACACACACAGTCGACATGTGCTCCTCGTGTCGACCAATGCAACACCCCTAGTTATCCACAGCCCCCCTCCCCTCAAACCTATCCGATATTTTCCCTGCAAGTATGTAAACTAAATTCACTTTTATGTCCGGGCAGTTATAGCTTGCTCCCTGCTCTGCTCATGTTTGCATAAGCAGTTGGCATAGCGCTTAACAACCCCTATACTGTACTTTCCTAACCTTGCTTGCAAAATAACGTGGCGCTGGAAGCCTCCACTGTAAACAGAAGTCGCCCAGAAATCAGACTTCTTGGACGCGCTTTGCGTGTCTTTGGAGCGCAAAACTGGGCGACGCACTAATTAGTTGTAACCCTGAAATACTGCTGCATGTCACTCTCGCTGCCTCGCATTTTTTCTTTATCAGCTGTCTCCAAAAAGGCATATATTGATGCCTGTTTATCGCTTTGGTGCAGTCTCCCCGACTGTGTTTCTTCCATGCACAACGCCTTGGAGGCGGAGCGGCCGTGCGCGTCGCCAACATGCCAACCCATCGCCTGTGCAGGAGCATGGGAGTGGGCCGGGCTGGGCCGCCTCCTAAAACGTGACACGGACCAGGCTCCGCCCTCCACACAGTGCACAATAGTTGGCAGTTCAGTGTGGAAAAGTGTGTGTTGGCACAGTGAACCCAAAAATGAGGCAGAGCCTTGGCCAGGTAAAAAATGATGGTAACACAAATGAAAAAGATGCAATATTTAAATGCATCATCACAGTTACACTTAAAAACTCCTATGACGGGGTTTTCAAATTGTGTGTGCAAGCTGCTGCAGAATGATAGCTTTGGAGAGATGTGTTCACAACTGATATAAATTATGCACTAGGAGTTCCCTTACTACCAACCAAATTCCACGGTTTCAAGTATTCCCTCAGTCCTATAAATAGTGCCAGCACTAGATCAACTCTCATCATGAAGCAGTGCCCTCTCAGAGCAGCACAGCCTGCCAAAACCTACCTGACTGGTTCAGACTCTATGCAGATATTTAAATGTAAAGAACTAGATCAGGGAGTTGGACTGCCACTGGATAAGATTTTGCTCCAAGATGTACACCTTTTTTTTGTATTGATTTAGTACTGTATTGAAACTATCTACACTGTGCATGGAGAGAAAAATATATGAACAACCTATGCTTAGAAAAGGCAATCTATACAATAATAATCTATACCATCTCCCAATTCTACACTACAGAGTAGATGTAAAAAAGCTACACGAATAGGCTTCAGTAAATTGCATGTATGGTGGTTGCTTTTGACTTGAAGTTGGAATGGAATAACCAAGCAGTGCAGTTTGAAATAAATTGCTTGTTAAATATGTATTACATTCAGTAGAAAAAGGCAAACACCCACATACATTCACATGCATACCAGTGTTATCTGACAGAACACACACAGCAATAACTGTCTATACAATCAAGATATTAACACAAGGCATAAGAATGATGTAACAGTTGATAGAACTCATTTATAAGATATTAAAATAATAAACCACTGGAAAGCAGAAAAACCTTTTTTAGCTAACAAAAGACCATATCACGTGTGGCATACAGTATGTTGTGTAACAGGCTAGTCACAAAACCCTATCCTAGACAAAAATGTTGTGGTCTGATATAACATATGAAACAGCTATATTTGGCTTGGTAAGATAGTTTCATTTTATGCACTCAAAAGGTGCCAAGTCAGCAGCAAATGGAAGTTTCGATGCTAACTATGTCACAATCAATATAAACCATATTAATGTCAGACAGTCTTTGCAGAGCATGTGGTATCTCAACAGTATGAAAGAGGGGTCTAAAGAACAAATTCTTATATTTTGCACATTGCAGCTTCTGTGCTTCTAAATGTAATACTTTTGGAGTATGTGTGCTTCATGCAAGATATGGCACTGTAGAGCCCCATCACTGCACAGCAATTTGCATTTACAGTCATCTTTACAATCAACAGTACACAAAGAGCATCTGTAGTCCAGCACCTGCAAACCCGTTGGTTCTGGGTAAACTGGAATGTCTTCTTATCACCTGGATCTGTACTTATGAGCATCATACAGTCTCCAAAACAGCTGCCATTTCCTTGAACTGCTTATGAAAGTTCTGCAGAGAACAAAAACATCATCTCAAATTTATGCTTATGATTTACAGACGTGAGGTGAAAATAAAGTGTCATACATAGTACTGCTAGTAAAGCAAATTAGTATAAGTGTGTACTAAGCACTACATTCCCGACACACCCTTTCACAAACAAACCTGGAACTGTGGAATGGTCATTTCGAAAGATCTCTGGTGGATCTGTCCAGAGGGCTTGGCAATCTTCAGCAGCAGGCAAACATAGGGAGAGTTGAGAGACCGGCAGGTGTCGGAGCTGACTGCCATGCCAAGTTTCCACTGCATGTCTACTAACTGGGAAAATACAGAGAAAGAAGTGTTAGGCCCCATTAGCATGGTCCACTTTTCACTATTCTCATTTCAAAACATCAAGAGATTCACAACTTCTGCATTCATCTTGTCAGGAACACTCTAATTTGAAAATGTCTGAGCCTGCTTCACTGCAGTTGACTTGGGTGCTCAAAAATAACATACCTGACCAATGCTGAGCATGGATTGGGCCTCTTGCTGGACATGAACCAGTGTACCCTGTTCACTCCACAGCTTGTGCACCACCTGCAGGGAGGCTTTGGGCCACTTGCTGCAGCTCTCTTCCAACCTCAACACGAGCTCATCACCAGAGAGGTTGCTCTTCCCAGCTGATCTGATACATGGCAATGTACATTTTTATTATCACACTCCACAATATGACTATGTGCTTCTTCATTTGTGATTCAGTGTTTTACCAGGCCCATGACCCCTTAACAAAAAGCATGCTCCATTACACTAAACCAATGGAGCCCAAGATTCTCAGGTTTTTGTGTTCCTATCTAGTATGTTCTAGGGCCATATATTTGGATTAACATGGAACTGCATCAGACTGGGAAAATGTGCTGACACATACGGCCTTGATAAACATTGAAAGAGGAAGAATGGGCTCACAGGGAGAACGGACACCAATTCATTACAGGAATGTAATAAACAACATTCAGAGGCTAAAATAATAGGGATCATACCTGAATGTTAACAACAGAAATCTGATAATGTTTTGTAGAGCTTCGTGGTCAAGTCTGACTCCATCTCTCTGGAACCTCTGCTCAGAGCAAGAAAACAAGTTATGAAAGAGGAACTTGTGAAGATGGGTTGCTGAGAGTGAAAAATTGTAAGGAAATATTGACTCACATCAGAGATTTCAGCTGAATCTAGTCCCTTGGTCTGCCCTTGAAGATAAGTCAGAATGTGCTGACACTGTGGAGATTATAAGATTAGTTATCAGAACCATAACCTCTAGGGCGGCATCACACCATCCAGTGCAACATATGCAGAGCTTGGCTACTTACAGCCTTCTGATAAATATTACATTATAGCCTTTGTAACATCCTTGTTCCTTTTAAGACTTTTGACACAAGAGCTTGATCAGGCAGTAAATCTTCACATGTACAAGCTATACTATCCTTTGCAATATTGCCAACTTTCAGTATGCATGTTTTCTGGGCTAGTCTTGTTCCAAGTCTTGTTCCAATCTAGCAAAAACAAAAACAAAAAAAACGCTAGAACTTTTTTTCTTGTTACATTTTGTAACCACGACTTTATGTTCTTCATAAAAGACTACCACATATTCCCAATTTGGCCAAACGTTTAATAAATGGCTCTGGGTTTTGTAGGCAACCGCAGGCTTATGGCTAAAATAATTGTCTGTAGAAATAAAATATATGTGATTGGGTTTCACTGCACAAGCAAAGATCAACAGAAATATTCTCACTGTTTCAGCCAATAGATCCAGAGAAAGCCTTGCAATGTTGTCCACAATTTTGTCAACACCTGAAATAGAAAAGTATAAGTTAGCCATGGTTAGTTACCGTTTACAAACCTCTAGTGCCGTCTAGTCGGGGCAGGGTCTGAGATAATCACAGTCACCAACAACATCATGCTACCCATAACACTAAGAGCTAATTTTAGATAGCTAGCCTTGGCCTGGCTATGAGATCAGAGCTGGCCCGGCCAAGGCAGCTTTGTGATGGCTAACGCTAACAAGTAAGTTAGCTAACAGCTACCGCAAAACTGCCTGAATGACATAATGTTGCTATCAAAACTCAAATATATCTTTAAAAAACGGCTTCCAGCTCAAACTACAATCTGTTGAAAACACTGTTCTGTGATGCTGTGAGGTAGCTTAGGTTAAAACCCACCATATGATACCTCTGCTGCTGGCATCTTCTTGCTCATCAAGTACCATAAACAGAGAAGTCACTGAAACAAGCAGCCGCTGCCCCAAACTCAATTGAAGGACAACAGCGCCCCCGTCTGGCTTCCGTATGTCACGACAAAACAAGTAATGAAAGCACATCCGCTTCGTTTGTTGACAGATTTTATCAACCGTTTTAAAATTATAAGAAGATCGATCACTTTTTGAATGCCGGCCCATATTTAAGTGTAATAATTAACAGGCAGTGAAAAGCCAGAGAGAACAGACCACCTTTGAGTGTGTGTAAACACGCCCATGACCCTGGAATGGTCCATTGTAGGGCCACTGGTGTGTGTATTTCCCTCAGACACAAACCATGCTACGGATTAAGATCCAAAAAACAATAATTTAGATCATATTAATAATAATATATTTAAAAAACAAACATCTACAATTTAATTTGTCTTCATGAAGTAAAAGGAGAGAGTTGAGTATCGTGTCTATAAAAAGTAGTTACCCCCTTGAACTTTCTGTGAACGTCAGGTTCACTTACTGAGGCGGAAGCGCATGCCAGCTGTCAAACAGATTTGTAACCAGGTTCAACACAGGTCCAGAGTAAACCAACGATAATCGTTTGTTGAAAATGGAAATCCCTCGCTGGTTGCCTCTGGAGGCGAATCCAGAAGTATGTATTATTATTTTATCAAAAGATATTGTTTTATCCAAGTCATTCATTCAGAAGCGCGTGAGAGCTAACTGGTAGCTAGCTATGAGAACAAAAGCTGAAGCCGGTGTGGCTAATTTGCTAACGTAACAACAAATTTATTAACGTTCTTATTTGTTTGTCTTCTTTCCAGGTCATGTCAAAAGTGAGTATTTCCTTCCTACTGTACTCAACTGTAAACGGACCAGTCTGTTTAACCCTGTTATGTGCTCGAGCGAAGTCCAGAGGCGTAAGGCCTACCTAGCATCAAAGAGGTGATGTCTGCATCAACTGCATCATTGAAGAATTGATTTTTATGAAACTATATAACGTAAAATGAACCCCAAAAAACAAAACGGAAATAGGCAATAAACACCATGATCCATAGAGCCATTTGTTTATTATTATCACTGTAATATTATGAGCTCGGTCCACATCCTCTTCATACACTATGTTTTCTAGCCAAACTACACGGCTGCGAGCTACATAGGTTTCTTTGAGAAAATCTCACACACATCCGTCTTGTGCATCCACTGGACACTGCAGCTTCTTCCCTGCAGTAACAGGTGGACAAGGTATCAAGATTTCCAATACTCACAGACAAAGGAAATGTAAGTTGTCTAAGACAATTAAAGGTAGCTTGATGCAATCCATAATGCTCAGCCTTGCTGCAGGACAATTCATACTAGTTAACATCATTTGGAGATGTAGGTGTGTCCGTGCTGGAGTAATATTAATACAGTGTGTGCAGGATTCAGGTTGACCATGAGACACTGGCGCATGCTTGAGTTCAGTGTATCCAGTGCAAAAGAGTTTGAGACCTTTGCCCAAGCTATAAATCTTTCATAGACATAGGAAGTTATTTCTCACATTTAGCACTTGAGGCAGAGATCCTGTTGGAGAAGGAAAGGGGAAAACTGAACTACCTGCTGTCTGTGAAGGTTCTCATTCACCCACGTCATGGTACACGTCATGGTACTGCCTTTTCAAAGTACTTAAATGAACTACCTACTGACCTTGGTGGGTACCTAAATCATGTCATGATCATAGTCATGATCCGTTATGTGCTGGCTAGCAAAGATGAGGTGAAATTTTGATGATGCCTAAGAGGAATTTGGGACACTTCAGCAAGCTGCACATAGTAGACATGCACTGTTTGTCTTGATGCCTGTCTTGTATGTGGTAGCTGATTAGCAAGGTTAACTAGCAGACACTATCACCACTACCAAAAGTCTGCCTGAGCCAACTGAATTTTTTTTCTCTTGACGTAAAAGGAGTTTACTCAGCGCTGATTTTGAAAAACGAAACCATAGTCCTGCGCACAGCCAAAACGTCACTAAACAGGAGACTGGCTAATCTACTGGGCACTGCAGCTTCTTCCCTGCAGTAACAGGTGGACAAGGTATCATGTGCTTTTGCTGAAAACAGTGAAGTGTGTAAGAATGTCATGTCTGTGATCCTAGCTAAGATTATACTAGAGACCTATTAACAGTGTATTTGCCTCTTGGAGTTAATAGATTCTTTAAATTCACAATTAAATCATATAATTTTTTTATGCTGCGGTTCACAGTCTCCAACTAGTGCTGGGAGGAATTGTGTTTTTTGCTCAAAGATGCTTCAACAGAAACGCCCTTAAAGAAGATCAAACCTGGACGTTCCACAAACTCACAAACCATTAAACCACTCTACCAAGCACCCCCCTATGATGAGACACTCATCACAGTTAGAAAGGCATTCAAAGGCACAATAATTACGTCAAGTTGTTGGAGGGTGGTGTCATTGCGTTCAGTTTTGGAGAAATTCTCATTTAAATCTCATGCCCTCGTGGTATGGGGCAGGGAATAACATACAGTGTCACTTCACTGACTTAACCAAGTTAGCCAGATATTTGAGTTATCTGTTTTACAGGCTGTGTATTTGCACTCATAAGGTTGGACTCTCTTCTTTTGCATAGTTCCTCCATTGTTTGGGTATGCGGCCAACTTGGCAGTGTGGAGATGTATACGGATTAGAGCCAGATCTCCTCAGCATAGTACCAAAACCAGTGTGTGCCCTTCTACTCCTCTTCCCTTTGACAGAGAAGGTACGTAAAGTGTCCTTACAACTGCCTGACCTTTAAGGCTTAGTATATGAAGTATTTATGTCCACGCATAATGTCTCCAAAATATGCATGTTTTAACTTTGAAGTCATAGAAATAATCTTGTAATTATACTAGCTCATGTAGCCAGTCTCCATTTTGTACTAATGCCATATGAATCACTGTAGACATAACAAATGACAAACTTTTCTCTTTGTCATACTTCTGTCCAGTATGATGCATTCAAGCAAGAGGAGGAGGAAAAAATTAAGGCTCATGGACAGGAGGTCTCTCCTGATGTCTACTTCATGAAGCAAACCATTGGAAACGCCTGTGGAACAATAGGGTTAATTCATGCAGTGGCAAACAACCTGAAACATCTGGAATTTGGTAAGTGCTAAACAGAGACGAGATTGTTCCTTCTTGGATTGCAAATGAAATAGTGAATACAACAACATTGCATTGGAACTTTGCTGAAGCAATATTCCTGTGCAGGCAGATAGAATTAGGATGCTGCTTAGAAAGTGATATGATGCTACTTTAAACACTCTTGTGAAATTGATAGATTTCAGAGCAAGGTATAGCAAGAAAAAAAAACATCAGCATCCAATCACATTTTTTCCTCTAGGAAGTTTTCTTGAGATTATATTGTACGTTTTCAATTCTTCTCAGAGCCTGATTCCCCTCTTAAGAAGTTTCTGGAGATAACATCAAAAATGAGCCCGGATGAAAAGGCCGCCTACCTTGAAAAAGATGAGGTAGGAAACTGCTGAAGTGCAGTCAGATGATTAAAGGA
>OMLF01010609.1:0-12061 GCA_900302615.1 Holocentrus rufus
TGAAATTTTTTATCTATTTTTATGTATTTTATCTATCCCATTTTTTATTTGATTTTTGTCAGCATGGAAATGATCTGGATGAAGCTGCTGAAGGACTGATAGTTTAGACTAAAGCATCACACTGATTTAGTTCACATCTACCTGGCAGCTGCTGTGCAATAATCATATTCTCAGTTTATTCCATGGCTTTTGTTGCAGATTACTGCTTGTTTTTCCACTACTCATAAAGTCGATGCCATTGTTGAAGCTATTTCAATCAAAACAAAATACTCCCTTCTCTCAGAGTATCACTTTCCGCATGTGTATGGGATAGAAACGACTGCATGGCGATTTGTCTACACCTGCACCTGTGGGTCAAGCTCATAATGGTATCAGTGTTGGGATGGTGCTTGTCTGGGGCACCCGGGCAGGTGTCATGAGATCCTGGCTGGTGGCTCAGTGAGAAGGCCTCCTGTTAGGACTGAAGAAGCATTAAGTGCACGTGATGGCCTTCCGGTGATAATTCAGTGGGGTCAACTGATAAACTGAGCGCAGTGTTGGACAGATGTTATCACTGAAGCAGCTGGACTCAAGGATGGCTAATAATCTCCTCGTGCCATTCCCTCTTCTCATTCCTCTATCTGCATATATACAGCTGCATAGTGCCTTCCTAAATACAGTATACATTTAAAGTTTTATGGTTAGCTACCAGTCATCTAATCTGCTTACTCTCTCCTCTGGGAAATGGTTTTGTGAACTGTAATTGCCCAAAGGCAGCAGAGGGTTCTGCAGTCGTTTTAACGTTACGACTATTGAACTTAAGGATATTGGATTGGCCATTAACAGAGCTGAGTGCTTCTTTCGTAGTGTCCACTAAAAGCCTGAATTGCAGCAATGGAAAGGAAAAGGGGTCGGCCATTAGTTAATGATCTACAGCCTGATGTAGCTGTCTTGTGAGTAAGAAAGAGTTTAAGTATCCTGGATCTCTGGCACAGATAGGAGGAAATTACTGAATTGGATGAATATCAATGGTCCTGCAGTGTTTTCATTAGTTAATTCTAAAGGCATTGAGCACTATTGATTAGTTTTTTTTATCACAATCGCCATATTGTGTATTATTGTCACTACTATTAGAAGTAGTAGAAGGATAAGGAGGAGTATTACTAATGCTGCTACTGTGATGTTATTTTATTCTTACTTCTATTAATTCTGCCATATTAAACAATATATGGCGACAAGTGACTGTAATTCATATGTAAAAAAGAGGTCCTGAGTTACCACTCACACATGGTATATGACTTAGTCCATTAAGTCACCAGGCCACCGCTGACACATTTGCTTCCATGAAATAAAATACATTCCACATGACATGTTTGACTTACATAATGCATATACAGTACATTATATTTTGCCAAATATTATGCAACATTGCCCCAGAGACTTAGGTTAAATGAGGGATGCAGACATCAGTGTTTTCATATGCACGCTCTGTGAAACACTCAAAAAATTTCTCAAGGTACAGTTGCCTTTCTCTGGCCCTCTCAGCCTTAAGCTTAGCTGGAAAATCTCATCAGCAAAGAGAAAAAGACCCTCATTTTTGTTGTGGAGCCAACGACTGAGCCATGTTTTAGTTATCCAGTGTACTCTCTGGAGATGGTATGGTTTCAGGATTTTGGTCTGTCTTTGCCGCTTTATAATGTCTCGTCCCTTCTGCTCCTACAGGCCGTCGAGAGAGAGGGCTCTCTCATCACCCAACTGAAGGACTCTGCCACAAGATTCCTCACAAGAGGTTGGTATTGTATTATCTGTATGCACTGTAGTCCCAGAGCATAGTGACTCATACAGAACCACAAGACACAAGCAGATGTTTTTTGTGTCCTCTTTCTTTTTCTTTATCATTTAATTGACATGTGCCTGCCATATAGCAAATGTAATCAGGAAACTTGTGACTCTTAGCTTGAAAGAAGGCATTGCGCAGGCTAACAATTCAAGTAGGCACATGGCTTCCTGCTTTTCTTGTTATGGTGTTGGGTTCCTGGCACCTGTCTGTAAGTAGTGGAAAGGCAGGCTGTTCCCATGGCTCTATTGTTCTGGGCAGGTGTTATCTGACACAGTGTTTTTCTTTTCTTTTTTTGTTACAGCAATTTGCACTGCTGTGACTGTATCGGTACACTGTAATGTGGACCTAGTTGCAGAGTTAAAGAAATACTCCAATGCTTTGGGCAAAATACCCTTTTTTGACTTACCGAGACTGGTTCTGTTCCTATGGGTAGCATTTCATGCTAGCTTAGCATAAAGACTTGAAGTCTACAGGAGTTCTGCCATCTATAGTTCCTTTTTTTGTTTTTAATTCTAAGATGTATATTTCAAATACACAATACATTGTGTAATTAAGACAGCTTCAAGTTGCTGTAAGGTTTATTTTTTTTTCACTTCAACGGATCTAGGCTAATGACGCCTGCAGACTTCAAGTCTTTATGCTAAGCTAACACAAAATGGAACCAAACCAGTGGATGTACAGTGGTGAAAATGATATCAAACGTTCTGTCTCAGTCTGGGTAAGTCCAAAAAAATTGTATTTTGCCCAAATGTATTCCTTTAACTAAAGCTGAAACACAGCAGCACCTATGACAACAGCAAACATTTCACGTGCTATTTTCATTGTCTGTCACCCTGACTCTGGAAGTCCCTCCAGTATATTTATCTGGACACAGCAGGAACAGGGGGAGATATATTTTTCCAATATGGAGGAAAACAATGGAGTGAGAGATATTGAGCTGGGACCACCTGTGGAGGTCATTCCAAAGAGGAAACCCCCTAAGATAATAAACAGAATAGTAGCCTGTCACTTTGCTCCTAAAATAGAGAGACTTCATGTTAGGGTTCCACTTCCTGTTATCTGAGGCTTGTTTTTTGACCTAACCTCCTGTGTCTGCATACTCTATATCAGACACATCCATCTGATTTCTGACTCTAACCAAGTTCAAAAGCACTCAAATCTTATCATGAAGCAGGCAGTTTGGATAAAAACATCAACTAGCATAACGGTTTTAGCACTGTCTTTTTTACTGCTTTCACTAAGGTTTTTGGATGTTTATTCTGAAAATATGAGCTGTGATTGTTTTCATATATCTTGCAATGTCAACTTTGTCACATAGATATTTTTCAGTGTGCATTAGTGTCAGGAGCTTTATGTCCGAAGGGTGCAGTGGTGGAGTCACAGTGCTTCGGTATAATGTGACATGGGCAGGCTTTTGTGTTGGTGTGTCAGACACTAGAATGGGATTGGGAGAGGTATCCTGTGAGAAGCACCCATCTCTTTGTGTGCAAGTGAAAGCACTTACATCTCACTTGCTCCCCGAAACCAGTCTGACAATACCAACACACTTCTTAATTTCTCATCTTCCCACAGCCACTTTCTGTCTTCACTTTCTCCTTTTCCCTCTGCTTCTCCTCTCATTTGTCTCCATCTCTCCTCTCCCCACCTCCCACACATGCCGCTAATGTGTTTTGCCAAGAGCAGAAAGCGGGGATGATATCACTTGATACTTTTATTATCCGAAACCCGAGAGTCTGGTGCCAACTTACGGCTCCCCCATACCTCAGCAATGCTTACTTTTGATGTGAGCGGAGTATCAGGTTAACCTTGGAGTGCCTTGCTAGAGTGCCCACACAGCTCTGGGTCCGTCCCCAGGGGTGTTTGCATAAAGCAGCCAGCAAGGTCTCAGCTTGCAGGGGAGTTTGTGCTATATTGTGCTATAGTGGGAACCTCAGTGGGAGCAACAGGTCAGAGCCGCAGGGAAATTGGGATTAAACTGCACTCATCCCAAGCACAAAACACAGTCAGAACAATGCTCAGCCCTCCAGAGAAAAGGCCAAATGCCATTCGCTCAGCTCAACCGAGTGAGACTGGCTGATTTCCTGAGTCCAGGCTGGCAGACAGAAGTGTATCTTAGGCCACTGGGGGGGATTTGAGGTGGAACAACTTTTCTCCCACCATCCCCTGCATTTGTGGGCCCTGTGGCTATTTGTGAGGCTAAGGTGGGGCTGGAAATGGTTAAGTATAATGGAGACAGTGTTAGGCCTGAGGGCCCCAGATCTGCAGGTCTAACAGTGGGAAACAGAGAAGTATCGGGGGTCCCTGGGCTCCCATTCCATTCCCATTCCTGTGGAAAGAGGTGCAAAGAATGTAATTTCTTAAAGTGGCATTTCACTTTGTGGAGTATTTTCACTTTCTTAACACGCGTACCATGACTAAGCTCATGAAAAGAGATCTCAAAAGTTAGACTGCCCAGAAGTTGGGAGTCACCAGTGCTCAAGATTTATTCATGTAAATGTGTCTCTTAAAAGTATGAGGCGGATATGGGTCACAACTTGAAGGAGGATTGGAAAACACAAGCAAATTAGTGACAAAACTTTGGATACCGAAGTAGCAATGGTTGGTTGTTATTTAAAGGAATAGTCCAACTTTTGGGGCAAAATACCCTTTTTCAACTCAACCAGACTGAGATGTTTGATACCATTTTCGCTCCTGTACGTCCACTGTACATCCACTAACATGTCATGTTAGCTTAGCATAAAGACTTGAAGTCTACAGGAGTCATTAGCCTAGCTCCATCAAAGCGAAAAAATAAACCTTCCAGCAACTCTGAAGCTCTTATTTACTCAGTGTATTATGTGTATTTGAAATACACATCTTAGATTTTTTTAAGACATACATTGTGATACATTGTGTAAACTTTGACAGAGCTGGGCTAATGCCTCCAGGAGTCTTTATGCTAAGCTAGCAAAGAGGGGATATTTCATCCTCAAGCAAAATATTCCTTGAGATTGACTATGGAGTGGATAGTTTGGGATCTTTGATTCTTAGGTCAGGATCCCTTTTCAGCATTTAGTTATGTTTTTCACAAATGGACGATGAAGTAAATGAGTTGTCACCTTGCTGGTACTGTGCCGCTGAGGTGGACGTTATCTCTGTTTTTTCCTCATCCTCCTACATCCTCAAGTCAAATCGTCCATTGCATTACAGCAGGCACTGAGGTCTAACTGCTCAGAGATGCCCCACAGATGGAGCCAAACTAGAGGAAAGAAGCTTCCTTTCCTGATGAACAGCAGAGAGAGATCTTTTCACAAGATGGCTCTCCAATGAAACCCTGCTGTCCTTACCCTGGTTGGCCACCCACTTTGAGGTCAGACTGTGATATGTCAGATGGTCTTTGTTTTCCATCACCCTCTTAACCCTCATGGCGTGGGCTCAACAGTCAAGGGGTGTTGCGGTCAATATGAGAATATGAGGCATTGTTGACCTCTTCTTCCTCCCCAGACTCCCAGCTGAAGAATGATCCCTTGCCTCCTACCGAAATCTCTTCTGCTCACCGTCCAGAGACGGATTTGGGAAAGAAGAGACTGACACACAGTGCTGTGAGATTGTATAAACAGATGTTTCTAGGGGAAAATAGTTGACCACTCACACTGAGATCAAATGGAGGTGTGCATGTATGTGTGTATAGGTATGTGTGTGTGTCTCGGTGTGCACAGGAACACACACATCCATTATGTGTACACTGGTATACTGTGTTTTTATTGTGTTTTATGGATGTATTTGGGCTCAAGACAAGACCCATGGGGCAGGTGAAATTGTTTTCTTTCTTCCGCACACTGCCTATTTCTTCATGACCCCTCCGTCCTCGCTTCACAGTCAGAGGTATTATTAGTCCTCAGCGCCCCTGTGGCGGACATGCTAGCTCCTCACCTCTCACAGGTGTATTCTCTATTGACCATCAGCAGTGGGACTTGTTCAACACAGAGGTCTCAACACTGTTCCCCTTATTCCTCATGTTCCTTTTCCCTCCGTCTCTCTTTCCCACGCTCCTGTCTCTCTTCCACTGGAACGCCGTGTAGGGATTTCCTCACCTTCAACACATCCGTGTGTTCATGCTCCAGCAGCGCTCCCCACAAAGTTCATAAATTAGCAGATATGCTGCACAGATGATATTCCCACACTACGATATGGTGAACCACAAGCATTGCTGACAAGAACTTTAATGAACATAAACGATGTGGCATTACCTCTCTGGGGAAATTAGTGGAAAGCCATCATTATAAATGCATGGGTAAAAAATTATATGTAAGATGTAAGGTTGTCAGGTAAGATATGAGCAAAAGCTATACAAAACAGCAGTTTATTCATCTTAGGAATGAATATACTTAAGCTTCCTCTGGTCGTATGTAATAATATATTTACAGCTCCAGAATTTGACTTTGACGACTTGTGGAGGAGATTTAGGTAAAAATCCTCATTGTTGAAATCATGTAATGAGATGGCACAGTCCGAGCTGCAGTTTTAGATGATATATAGAGCTCGGTAGACTCACGCCTTTCCCCTGTGCATGTTTAACATCTGTCTCCATCTGCCTGTTGTTGGCCTTATGCAGGCGTGGCCTTGAAAAGGCCAGATAGTCAAAGCTGCTCCCTCTGGGGTAAGATTCAAACTGAGCTCAGCCTTCTCTGATTACATGGACCGGCAAATGTATAATACTGTTGCAAAGGCTCCACAAGATCCATTTATCATTGCAGATTTGCTTTTTGGTTGTTCAGACATGGGTTTTGAAATCACAAATTTTTGTGTGTCTGTAAAGAGAAATGCTTGCCATCCCAGTAAGATAAAATGGATGTGTAAATGGTAGGTGTACACCATCTACACACATGCATATGCTACGTTTAGATATACCATGAGGTCTAAGCATCCATTTGTTTGCCACCCTCCAGAGTCCACATAGTAATCTGCATCTAATTGCTTTGCAGAGTGAGCTGTCATTATTTCCCCTTACTGGAAACTCCATAGGCTCTCGTGAGAGCCTTCTAGACCAATCTTTCCATCTGTCCATCCATCACTTCCATCTTTCCATATGTCTGTCCTCCGCTCCCATCACTTTCCACAGGGGCTTTTTAAAAGGGAGCCCTGGTTAGCCTCACGAGGCTGGCTGAACGGCAGAGTGACGTAACACGCGCAGGCACCGCTCTGATCTAAAACACATGCAGATTCGATAAAACCTTATTGAGATATCTGAGGCACGTCCGGGAATCATGTGTTGACACAAGCCAAACTGGCCTATTTAGTTTCTGTAGTATGAAATCAGTTCCTTCCTGCCTTGGCCTCAACTGCTACATCAAACAATAGAGCTTTGGCACACCTGAATATTCTGGGTCACAGGTGAAGAAAGAGGAAAAATCCTTGCTCTATTGGCATAAGTGTGGAACTTTCCTTCACATTACCAAGATAAATGCCCCAGGTCCATAAGCTGCTTCTTGACAGATAACAGATTATTTATATGCACCCTTTAACCTCTACACAGTGTCTGTCCAGTTTCATTTTCTAACTCTGGGTGGTGAATTTGAATATGATGGCTCTTTGGTGTGGTCTGTGAAATGTTTCCTGCCCAAATCTTGGCTACATGAACTGTATAGACCTTGTTCTGTGGTTTTGGGGAGGATTCCAGATGTAATATGGAAAATGTCTCGTTGTATTGTTATTGAAATGTGGAGTCTGCAACAAAAGGAAACAAAACAGACACAGTGTTTTCAAATGTGTCGAGGCCAAGCTGTAGATTTTTCTCCTTCAGACCTCTTTGAAATTGATTAGTTTTGATTGATTTTGCCCTGCCTCTTATCCGACATGCAATTTACTTTCTTTCTTTATCTTCACCCTGCTTTGCTCGGAATCCATCCTCTCTCTTCAGATCTATATGATACTATTGACTGGAGTCTGACAAGGAAGGATGAATGGCCAGCACCCCATAGCCAGACTCTGCTGAGCGCTCCGCTGAATCTGTCCGAGTGATGCTTTGCGTCCAATGTATGCATATGTGCACGTGTGTTGCTATGTTTAGGGCTGCCGAGGATATTTCTGCGCTGTCTCCTCTGATCTTTCAGTCTTTGATGTGAGGGCCTGTGCTGTGTGCGAGATCCCGGGGCTGCCAAGAGAAATCACCCAGAGCATCTTTGCTCCAGCTTCAGCAGCAAGACTAGCTTTCCATTATCCTCCCCAACCTGTAAGACGATATGTTGTTAGTGGCTGTCTGATCTGTATCTTTTTTCTGTGTCAGCACACCAAGACTCTACTACGCACCAGACCTCGCAAGCATTATGTGAGAAGCTGGGCCGACTTAGAGCAGTCAGCTGAAAGCAGAACACCAGCAAGTAAAAAATACTTAAAGGAATACTCCAATGTTTTGGGTAAAATACAATTTTTCCGAATTATCCAGAGTGAGGCAAGATATTTGATACCATTTTCACCTCTGTACGTCCACTGGTTCAGTTCTTATGGGTAGCATTTCATGTTAGCTTTGCATAAAGTCTGCAGGCGTCATTAGCCTAGCTCATTAGCGTCATAAACCTAGCAACTCTAAAGCTGTCTTATTTACACAATGTATCATGTGTATTTTAAATACATACATGTCTTTGAAAAAAACAAAAACAATATAACAAGGGTTGTTTTAGGAGAAGTTAAATGTCAGGAACTATAGGCTGAACATATGTGTTAAGCAGGTATGCTAAGCTAACATGAAATGCTAACTATCAGAACTGAATCAGTGGAAGTACAGAGATGAAAATGGTGTTGAACATCTTGTCTCAGTCTTGGTAAGTTGGAAAAAGGGTATTTAGCTCAAAACGAGTATTCCTTTAACTGAGGAAGAATTTATAAGCATTGTTGCTGAGAATTGCAATAAAAGCTCTGAGTTTCTGTGATAGTCTAGACATTGTATGGAGACATGTATGACTTTTAAAATGTTCTATTAACATTTCCCATCCAATTCACAGCCAGAGGATGAGGATCGGTTGCCAGATTTTATTGGATCTGGGTCAAAGGAGAGGTTTTATTAGGCCTTGGATATGAGCAGCTGTGTTGTACATACTATATTGAACCGTTCATAGGCCGAGCGTATCTTCTGCACAGGCCGATAAGAAAAGGCGTCTTCCTCAGGCTTTCCACACAGGGTTCAAGTGTCTGGCCTATCAGCTTCTCTTCCTGTTCGAGTCGGCTTCGTTTTCCTTCTTCATATGGAACTCATTTGTTTCTCCTGTGAGAGCGAACACAAAGTCAGACAACTGGCGGAGCTGACTGCAGCGTTGGCTGAAAGCACACAGTGCTGCTGTAAGCAACCCCAGGATACTTTGCTCCCATCAGACAGAGAGCTAATCGGTTAGTCAGACTGTAGACCTGATCTACTTTATCAGTCAGTTAAGGAGGCATCTAGGAAGCTATCTAATCCACCAGTCAGTTAATCAGATGTCTGATGTTGACTGAGGCTCAAGTGTTGTGTATTCTGACCCATATATTGGTTATTAGGTTCTCTGAAGTGTGTTTGAATGTACTGAGTGAAAATGCAATCCTTGTTTAAAGCTAATTTTGAATAGGGGGTTTAGCTGATTGAAGGGGTATAGAGAGAACAATGAAAAGAGAGCAAGAAGGTGAGAGAAACTGAGATGAGATGAAGGAGAGAGTAAGAGATATGAGAGACAGACAGAGAGACAGGCAGAGAGGGAGAAATAGACCAGCGACCCTCTGCAGTTCCAGCTCTTGTTATTTTAACCCAGATTCAGCACTGAAATATGGCCGCCATGTGGACCTTCTCAAGAAGTGTGGGCTCAACGTCAGCCTAACCAATCAGAGCAGACATGCAGTCCAGGGGGAGGGGCTGGGGGGAGGGTCCACGAGCCTGAGTCTGAGGGAGGCATTAAGTGCATGAGCACAGGAGGAGAGCGGGCAAATAAGCATCTCCAAGAGAGCTGGACTAACCACAGATGAATGGAGACAGGTTGGAATACTTTCTTCCTATTTTCATGTAAATAAGAAAACATGGAGTAGCTCTGCATTACTTTCCCGCCTATCTACTTAGGTGAGTCACTGAGTGAACACTTCTGGTGCAGTTACTCATATGAACTGCCAGCTGGTTTCCTATCTAGGTCCAGCATAACAGAGGACTGATGTAATAGGATGTAAATATTATGTTCCTCTCATGAATCACAGCCTTGCAGGACCATTACAATGGTCCATGATGCTTTGTTGTTTACACAGTAGTGTGAGGAAAGACTGGCTCCTTTTGCTGTGGAAAGGTTGACTATGGAGTCCTTTGTTATTGGCGGCTATTGTTACTATCATGCTCTTTAACCAACAACAAGGCCAGTAACAATACTGAACTCGAATGCTGAGAAATAAGTATTTCTCTGCTTTTTCATAGTTGGCTATATTTATATTCATCATTTTCTGAGCATCTTTGTTTTGATTCCCACTGACCCGGTGACAATTGCAAAACTGCAGTAGAGTTTCTCCATGTGGTTTATCTTAAATAGAGGATTCAGACATATTACCCATATAAGGACTTATGTTGTTTTTTAAACTGGTCTTTTGCTCTATAAAATTATGATTGCTCTTTGTGATGTGATTGTTATTATCCAGAGTGTTGTCCAGTATTGTTTTGTAGTTGTAGAGGCATAGGTCGGAAATGTTTGTTATCCAAAAAGCTGCAAATTTCAGTGAGTTTGGTTGTCAGATGATGGTTATTGAATGTGGATGAGCTGTACACGTCTTCCCTCCTGGTCCTGATGGATCTGTTCAACTTCAGGTCGTAGAAGCTGTGAGCTTTACCTGAGCTCTTTAGCGTTCTTTCAGCACCGGCGTCACATTGACCTTACAGCTGCTCCTTCAGCCCCTGTCCGCCGCCCAGCTCGTAACAACCGCTCTCCATGGTGATGCTTACTCCAGCCGTGGCATTTCCATAGATATGTAGATTGTTTCCTGTCAGTGGCAGCGTGGAAAGGCGTTTCCTGCTGTTTTGTTGCTTTGATAAGAGAAAGGCTGAGTGGACGCTTTGAACAGGGGTGGTGGACTTAAAGGATCTTTCTTTTTTTTTTTTTGGTGTTTGCATTTGTGAAAACAGCATATTTGACATTGGTGACTCTATGACTCAGACATCTTTGAGGCCTTGGGTATATAACAGACCGGTGATCATTGGTTAGCCCTGACCTTCAACCTTTCAACAAAAAACATTGACCCTTTCCAATAAGTCTTCCTAAGCCAGTGAGTAAACGCAACAGGGAGAGGGAGATCAAACCATTCATTTGTCACTGCTGTCTATTATGCCTTTAAAGGAGTAATTCACTAAAAAATCCTCATGTTCTGTGGGTCCAAAAGTCTGATAATTACTTCCTTTATGTATCTTTCATGCTTAAAGAGAGGAGAGATGCTGTACTACTCAAGACTTTGTACTCAGACTTAAAAAATATATAATTGTGAACAGTTCACTGAGTATTAGTAGCCAAGCTGTGAATAAGGCACATCTTGTGTTGAAACGTCAGCATTCTTAGAATAAAGGGAGGATAAATTAAATGGCACGATGCCTATTGATGAGTTCTTCTGCTGATACTCATTATCTCCTAGACTGTCTGCATTTGATCGGCACCACACCACCTGTCACTGCAGTGGCGAACAGATGTTGCCTTCAAATGCTTTAAGGGTAGAGCACGTTTGAACAACCTGATAAAGTGGTAAATACAAATGGGAAAGACAAATTTTACCCAACATGCAAACATGCGCCATTCTTACTCTTAAATTTGTCAAAGTATTAACTACAAAACCGATGTGCATGTTCTCCTCTTCATTCTGCTGCCGCACCACAAAGTCGCTCCATACCACTTGGTTTCTAAAACTGTCACCAAAAAGGACTGAGGAAAATATTGGACCGACAGTGCGATCTACTGGTTTGAGAACACTTGGATTAAACCGCTTTGAGATCATTTTATGGTCACTTTTTCCCCTTTTTAGAGCTCCAAAGACACGGTCTCCACATGGTCTTCACTCCAGCTGTTTTGGAGAAGGCTGCTGCAGAACAGCACCGGCCAAATCACAGTGTGATATATTGACGTACAAACCTCAGTGCTGTTTCCACTGACATGAGGGCAAGTAGATAATTAAATTTTTATTTTTGGGTGAACTATTCCTTTAAGCCCCGGGTTACTGGCTCACACTTTTGGGTTCTTGTGCAGGTGGCAGGGAGTCAAGTGTGTGTGTGTACTTGGCACA